>OVBA01002973.1:0-30838 GCA_900406435.1 Lepidium aucheri
ATATAAGGTCCCCTTGCAGCCGTGTATTCATTTTTTGAACCTATTATCAATGAAGTCGAAATTTCTTCTAACACAAACCCTAGCCGTGAGAGTGCTTTGTTGCTTGCCTAGAGTTTCTGTCCACACAAAGTGATCTCCTGAGGATTCCCCTTGATGAGAAGTGTGTCCGAGTGTATCAAGAAGCCTCCATTCTTCTTGTGGATCACTCTTCAATCCACCAACTTCCGCACCACATCTACATCTTAGCAAAGGAAGCACTTCGGTTTCCCTTTGGTTGAGATTCATTCCAAACAACCTTAAAGAAGCACCTTGAGGCGTGTATCAAGAGTTTCCTCATTGTCATCCTTGACTCGTTCTCCTTTGATGCTTCTCTGATCTCAAAACACTGCTCGACTATAGTTGGTTTCCTTGTGGTAATCTTGAGGTCAAATAGCATTCCGACACTATCTCCAACATTCAACTCAATTTTGCGGTTCCTCACATCTATCATGGCTTCGGCTGATGCAAAGAAAAATCAACCCAGTAGTAGTGGATCAGCGGGTTCTTCGTCCATTTCCAAAACCACACAGTTTGTCAGGACTTGAATGTTTCCAACACTCACTAGCACATCCTCGAGCAATCCACTTGGGTATCTTGTAGTCCTGTCCACGAGGACAAGCGAAATTTTGCAATCCTTGAACTTTGTATACCCCAACTTCTCAACAGCCGACAAATGGATAAGGCTGATAGATGCCCCAAGGTCACACAGGAAGTTAATATACGTTAAGTAGCCAACAATACAAGGCAAGGTAAAACTCCTTTGATCTTCCAATTTCTCCGCTAATAGCTTTTTCCTTTGAAGAGGCAGAACTGGTACTAACAGTGATATACCCATTTGCATTCCTCTAGCCCTGCATTCCTCTTCTTTCTCTTCCACAACATCTTTCAAAAAAAATTATATTGCGGAATTAGAGCAAATGCATCCAA
Organism: Lepidium aucheri; assembly: GCA_900406435.1. Lineage (NCBI taxonomy): Eukaryota > Viridiplantae > Streptophyta > Magnoliopsida > Brassicales > Brassicaceae > Lepidium > Lepidium aucheri. Next base: position 967 of record OVBA01002973.1, read on the forward strand.
GATAGGTATTTTGAGTTCAATCCCACTCATTTGCTTAATAAAGAGAGCCTTATACTTCTCTGCTTGATTTTTTTTAAGCCTGGTCAGAAATTATGCCTTGACTTTGGTTACAACCGCAGGTGAACTTGCTTCCTTAACAATATGCTTAGAGCATTTAGATTCTTTCGCTCGCAGCACAGGAGTGCGAGGAGTGCCATCGAGGTGTTCTGTGATAGTGGATTTTTCAGATTTTTCCTTATCAGAAACTTCTCCTTGCAGCATAGGAGTGCGAGGAGTGCTATTGAAGTGATCATTAAGAGAAGATTTCTTGGTCTGATCTACCTCCCCTTCTTGAACGACGCTGTTCTTTGCGTTTACCATTTTTCAGCAATGGGTGGGAGTACTTTCCCACTACTCAGAGTGATAGACTGAGCACTATACTCTTTTGGATTTTGGACTGCCTTGCCTGAAAACTGGCCACTAGTCTTGACCGAGGATGATGCTTGGTTGCTCTCAACATACTTCAATCTTGCGTTAAGGGTCTTGAACTTGTAGGTGAAGTCATTATAGGTTGTGTTAATGCATGTATGAACCTCAACAAACTTCTTAGTAATCTCGGCTTGTTGAGCCGTTTGTCCTTGAAGAATTTGTTGGAGCATATCCATCATCTCCGTTTGGTTTTCTTGAGAAGGTTGAGGTTGTGAAGTGGCTGGTACATGTTTAGACTCTGCTGCCACTGCTCTTTAGGAATACAGACCCATTTTTGAGTAGGCTTGGGTGGATACACTTGGTTTTGCGGATTGGCCACATTGTTGCTCCGATAACTCAAGTTTGGGTTTTGCTTGTAGTTAACCCATGGCTTGTTGCTTACTTGATTTTGTACAAAGCAATCCTCAACTTGCTCCTCCCCCCCTTCTTGAATGTGTTCCTCTTCTACAAGATTGACTTGCTTGGTGTGGACCATTAATAGGTTGTTCAATTTCTCATTGTTTCAACTAATTTCTAGCGAATGTATCAAAATCTGCATTGCCTCGAACTGCTCGGTCATAGTCCTCGCCATACAGTCCATCTGCAAGTGCGAGGTTCTCTATAAGTGCTCTTCCCTCTCTGATCTCTTGTTGCAAGAAACTTCTGTGGCTTGTAGTATCTAGAAGCATACGGATCTTTGGATGAATGCCTCGATAGAAGTTACTCAATATTGATTCCTCGAGAAATTGATGGTGAGTGCATTGAGATTTGTATGCCTTATACCTATCCCATGCTTCAGCAAGCGTCTCGGTGCTATGTTGTATGAAGTTTGAAATGTTGTTCTGCAACTTAGCCGTTCTTGAGTTTGAGAACAACTTTGTGAGGAAGAAGCCTTTACACTCAGGCCATGTAATGATCGTGCCGGTTGGTAGATATTTTTCCCACAGGTGAGCGCGATCACCAAGTGAAAATGGAAATAGTAAGAGTTTGATAGCATCTTCACTCACTCCGTTGATGCGAGTGAGAGTGTCCAACCATTCAAATTCGTCCAAATGGTTAAGGAGGTCCTCCGAGGGAAGTCCATGAAACTTGTTGGACTGAACCATTGAAATAAGTCCGTTCTTGATTGTGAAATTGTTGTTGGGGATGGCAGGAGGTAAGATGCCATTTCGTTGAGTATGGATACTCGGTGCATCACTCGCACCTATATAGCGAGGGAGGCGATTCTAAGTTTGAACCCTTGCGTGTTGTGGATTTCCCACTGCCGGTTGCGGTGGTGTCCCATCGGTGGTGTACTAGGAGTTATGGTATCAATCTCCAGTTTTTGCTATTGCATCCTCGCTCTTTGCTGTCTGAGTTCATGAGGGAGCAAGTGTATGGTTTCAATGTAGTGCAGGAGGTGTTGGTTATCCTTCGAACGGGTTTGCATCAACCGCATAAAATTGATATGAAACTACATCTAACTCGCAGAAGTTAAGTGCGAGTCTGTAGGATTTTGCACTGTCCTCGAGTTCTGGTTGCGAGGGTCACCTACAAGGCCTGCAAATTTGATAGAAACAACGAGTTTGTCAATAAGGTTTGAGCTTGGTCCTTAGAGATCCAAACTTGTGGAGCATAGACAAATAATTTAACATAGAAAACAAAGAATTTGATCCTAGAACGAATAGCTTCCAAACTTAAATAAATAAAATCTGATTTGGCAACGGCGCCAATTTGGTAAAGAATTTTTTGGGATTTCTACTCTATTAAATCATTGAAGTTGTGGATAAGTAAGTGGATGTCAAACCAATACTCAGATGAGTTTACAAGCAATTTAGACTATGTGTCATCTAGTTCAAGCCAACATATCATGCAAATCTGTCACATTACTATGAGTCATTTCAAATCCAGCAAATAGACAAAATAAGCTAGATGAAAAAATAAAACAGGATGATGATGATCAAAACAGAGAAATGGTAGAAAAATAGAGCATAAAATATGATTCAAGCGATAAGAAAAAGGAGAATCTTGAGAAGTGGGTCAAGGATCGGCGATGATCTCAGAAATTTACATAAGGCGAGGGATCTCTAGAGTAGGACAAATATAAGATCAGCACACTCTCGTGGTGAAGATCTCGATCCAAATAGGATGATCAAATATGACACTAGTCGCGATCAATCCAATTCTGAGGCATAAAGCTTGGCCCAAGTTCATCTAATGACCGATCCGCACTTAGATCTCTCTTTGGCGGAGCGAGTCATTTCTAGCAAGGTTAAGGACATTCATTTCTGCAAGCATCTAGCTTGCGTTCGTGACCCGGATCGTGCGTCAGCTGATCAGAAAGAGACAAGCATTAAGATCACCTAACTAGAAGAGATCAACATGAGCAATCGATCAATCGAATATAGATCTTGCCGATTTCACCTCCGCTCTTCCCATCCTTGAGATCGAAGCGGATCTACTCCATCCTCATTTTGTGAGGAGCGAAGAGTGGGATAGATAACGCGAGCATTCTAAGATAAAGAAAAACTAAAGACGGATAGATAATAAAATAGCAACTAAATTACTTGATTAAGCATAAAATGATCCAAAGATTAAATCCATCATAAACAAGATAAGAACTTTAATGCTAGATCTAAAAATCTTATAAAAGCAGCACAAATAAAGTTATTCTTTTCCAAATCCAAATTACATGCATAAAATGTAATTAAAAGGGGTATTTATAGGGTCCTCCTCCTAACCCTAATGGTCAAACCGACTTAAGTTGGTCAACCAAGCGGTTTGTAAAGTTGTCCTTGCAGGTGCCTGTGCGAGTAGAAACTGTGAGGTGTGCTTCAGATACTTGACTTGTGATCTTGTTGCAAGCCCAACGTTCAAGGATGATTCCAAGATAGAGTCTTCAGGTCTTGCGTCAGTTCTTCAGTCCATCCATCAAGGTATGATGACGAGGTGAGATTGCAAGGCGGATTCTTCTTCTAAGATTTGAGGTCTTGAAGCTTTCGAAGGGTACTCTTCTGGTCTTCATCGCGATAGAGACTGCGAGGTGGATATGCGAGGTGTCTGTAACCCTTCTTGTTTGTTGCTTCCTTGATCATTGAGTACTCCGACAACACTCCACTGCTCCTTAGCTTCGTATTTTCTCCCTTTTGCTCCTTTTACCTGAATAAACTCCAATATGAACATGAGAATGCAAAAAGTGCAAAACACGCCTAAACAGTCCTAAGCACTAGGAAAATCTACATAGATGAAATGCAAAAATACCTAAATAATACTTTAAAAACATTAAAAATCACACACATCAACAGGTTATAGATGCTTTGTTGATGCCTCTTGGAAAAGTATAGATCATCACTCTCGGTTTGGGTGGGTTTGTTTTCCAGACTCTACATCTGAAGAGTTTTGGAGAGCACGCCAAATATGAAGAAGTGTATTGAATTTACATTCTAAGGTGGAAGCGATTCATTAGGCTATGGAGTCTATGATTATGTTCCAGTCCTTCGAAGTAGAGTTAGCTACAGATTGCACGGATGCTGTGAAGTTGTTACTAAATCCAGACGAAGGGCTGGTTTTCTAACCGTATCAGGAAGAGTTTCACAGGTTGTCATCTGCTTTTTGTGGTTTTGCTCTTCATATCATTCACAGATCTCTAAATCATAAATCTGATGATCTCGCTCGTTCTGTTAGAGAGACATCTAATGGGTTAGTGTTGTAAACTCTTTCTCACCTTTTTTGGTGATTGGTTCTCTTATATTGGTAGACAAAATTTCTTTTTTATTTAGCCATTGAAAAATTAATTGAGCTTAAATGCGAAAACCTACTACAGCTTCTTTAATCCTATGTTAAAAATTGTATAGAGATATGTGGTTATTTTTTTTGTAATTGTAATTTTTATTATAATCTATATATAAAAAAAATAAAGCTTACTCTCTTCTCATAGGTTCATCTTATCTCCCATATCTAAATAACTTCTTAATTTTACACAATAATGTAAGGTAAATTATAAATTCATTAGATACCTTTATTAATTTAATATATAAATGATATCAAATATAGCAATTAAAAAGAAATATGAAAATATACCATCATGATAAATATTTAAATAACCTCCCATTTTTAAAAAATAATTTAAAAAAAATTATAGACTCACTAGATACTTTTAATAATTTAGTATTTAAATAAAATCAAATATCACAATTAAAAATGAAACATAAAAACATACCTCTAATATCTTTAAACTTAAAATATGAAATAACAACATACCTCCAATACCACGTTTACAAATTTAATTTTAATACAAACTTTGTTTTACGTTTGTAGATGAATTTTATTTATTTATATTACAATTAATATGTTGTATTTTTAAGAAATTATGAAAGTTCTACATCGCCTAAATATATGAAATCTGGATTAGAATTTTTTTAGAATAACTTGGAATATTTCCTAATTAATCCATATATATTGTGGGGTCACAAAAATAAAACAAACTTGTATTAAATTTACATTTGTAAATATGGTATAAGAGGTATGCTGTTATTTTATATTTAATTTCAAAAGTAGTGGGAGTATGTTTTCATATTTCTTTTTTTAAGTGTTATATTTGCTTTTATTTAAATACTAAATTTTTAAAGGTATCCAATGAGTTTATAATTTGTTTTAAATTATTGTTCAAAGTTAAGATGTTATTTAAATATGGGTGATGATGGTATGCTTTCATATTTCTTTTTAAGTGTGATATATCATTTAAAACTAGATTAATAAAGGTATCTAATGAATTTATATTTTCTCTTTAATTTTTGTGTAAAATTAAGAGGTTATTTAGATGTGGCTAATGAGGTGATATCATGAGAAGAGAATAAGATTTAACTTTATATATATATATATATATAGAGAGAGAGAGAGAGATTGGAGCTAGGGACTCATTGGATAATTAGGACTCTAATTGGTTTACTTGGTAACTAGATACTTTGTAATTAGGTTTAGCCAATTGTATAATTATGTTGTATAAAAGATTTGGTCTCTATTATTTGTGAAATTAGAAAACATTTTACATCATTTTAGACATCGTATCAATGATATCGCCTATTTCTTAGGTTCTCTGTTTCGATCCTTGTTGTGTGACCTTCTTCCTCTCGCAATTCTCGTTTTTTCTCTATTTTATTGAACTCTTCATTTCTGATTATTCTATCAGATTTGTCTATGTTTTTTTACGCTTCTTTCAAATGGAAGAAGACCAGATCACCAATGGTTCTGCATCTATTGGTAATACCCAACCTGAGATGACTTGCTGACGCATCGATCCGTATAATTTATCACTTGGTGATAATCCTGTAGCCATAATCTCACAACTACAGCTGCACTGTTCCAAATACGATGAAGTGGCTATAAATTTGCGTGTTGTTTTGAGGGCTAATAAGAAGTTAGGTTTTGTGGGTGGTTCAATCCCAAAACCTGCGGATGACAATGGAGATATTGAATACCGGTGGCCTAACAACGAAATGGTAGTGTATTGGATCAAACTTACCATCGCACCGGATCTAAGCAGCTCACTTTCTCATCCGGAAATTGCTCATGATATCTGGATTCACATGCAAAATTGATTTTCAGTGAAGAATAAACAGAGTCCAACATTTGAAGACTGAATTGGCCAATTTTCAGGAGAAAATGATCGCAGTCGAGGTATATTACACGCGCCTCATGAAGTTGTAGACCGATCTTGCTGATTTCCAACGTGCCAAGAAAGTAGATGAATCATCTCTGCGTTAGCGTGAATCACTGCCAAGTGTAGAGGAGGCATATGAGGTGGTTTCACAGGATGAAGACTTTAAACACTCGAGTCGTTTGCTTGAAGAGAGGAATGATGGCCCTAATATTGCATAGAAGTGACTTCTCGCTCACGTAACCAAAACTCTCGTGACAAAAGCGAGAAACCTGTTGTCTCTATTAGTTATGGCCACATCTTTCTATGAACTATTTCAAGAAGATAGGGTACCCCGAATGATGGGGAGACAAACCACGATGAGAACCAATAAACTCAATAAAAGGAGCTAATACCTCGACACACATTGATCATTTCTGCTCGTGCAAATCATGCCTCAGCATCACCTACTGTATTTGCTGCAAACTCCATCATAACTGATTCGGGTGGAACTGGCTTCAGTGGTTTGAATGATGAACATTGGAAGCCATTTAATTAAATGCTCAATGAACACCTCTATTCCTCTAACACTCGTGTCTCGGATATGTTTGATACTCAATCTTGGATTTTTGATACAGGTGCATCGAATGAGTGGCAACGTTAAATTTCTTACGAATGTAAGTACCATGCCTCATGTCTTTATTAAACTACCGAACGGTCGTTTCACTGTGTCTACAACACAAGGGTCAGTTTAGTTATGATGTTACCTGCAGTTCACCAATGTGTTCTTTATTGATGGTTCACAGTATCATCTTGTGTTAGTTTCATAGTTGGCAAGGGATAGTGGATGTTTATTTCAGTTATCTGACTAGATTTGTATTATCAAGGACCACATCACACTGATGCTGATTAGGGTGGGTGAACAGTTGAGAGGGATGTGTTTCTATTGGAATGCGGAGTCTTGAAACACATAGTTTTAATCCTAGAATCTACTGCAAATGCACAACAAACATAGTAATATTTTAGGGATCGAATCCACGAGACCAAATTGTTACAATATATTTCTTAAGATGAAACTTAAGCTAAGAGGAGACAAAGTGGTTGTTGTGATGGAAAAAAAACAAAACAAATTAATAAACGATGTGAAAATCAATAAATAAAGGCACCACGTTCAGGGAATTCATTAGAAAATAAGAAATCGAAATCACAAAACTACTTAGGGAAAAAATTATAACCAATTCTTGACACATACATAAAAGTACAGCAACCCACTGCCCTGGCGTCAACTACTGTATCTAGCAACATAGAGTCATGAACTGTTGTTTGATCCTAAAGATCTAAACACACATTATCGATTAGTTCTAATAAGTTCACAACTAGCCTTAACATCATTTTCGTTGGTTAAGGAGAAATTGCTCATCTATGCTATTTCAGACATCTAACATGCACTTTTAATGAGTTAAACAATCTATTATCATAAGCTAGGTGATCAGGCTAACCTAAGCATTAATCTAAGCAATAGATGGAGAACTCTTAAAATTAAGCCCTATTTATTCCTAATTCATTGATTGCCTAAATCTCTAGAAAACCCTAAACTTGATTAGAAAAATACTTAGACATGAAAGAAAAGAACAAGCAAGAAGAATAAATCAAACTCGTGAATAAATTGAAAAAAAAAGTAAAGAGTGGTCAAAAATATTCTCTAAAGTTGTTGAGGATAAGATCTTCTACCCAGAGGTTACAAGAATAATCAAAGAGTCTCCAACTAAAAAAAGTAAAAAGAATGTCTTCTAAAAAGTGACTAGACCTAGTTTTAAGAGGTCCAATTCGTTCTATTACAAAATAAGTTAAAACGGGCAAAATATGGAAATTTTATGGTTTTCTTGCGAAACAGGGTTGGACTAATCGATCTAGAGTGGTCAGATCAATCCAATACTTAGGACTGATCGTTCTGGCAAGTCGGGACGGTCTTCTGATTGATTGGAAATTTTTCAGGATACTGGAACGATTGATCCATGAATTGATCGATCAATTCTGTCTGTTCACGGCCAGAATGACCTATCTTAAGTAAAATTGTCATATCTTCTTAACCACTTCTTCGATTTCCCTCAAACCAACGCCAAATGAAAGCTAACTCGTGTGGTTATCTTGTGTCGAACTTTGATCTATATCGAACGGTGGGAAGTCTTTCAAAGAAAACCAAATGTTTAACGCCTCTACATGCTTCCGCATTGTCATATGCTCATTTTTGCTCAAACCAGCTCATCTTGTCCCAATGTGACCTATAACCTGAAAAGAGTTGAAAACAGAATAAAATACTCTAAACAACACAAACTTTAACTTAATGAATCACACAAAAATAAGGGTAAGAAATAGATTAAAACATCGTTTATCAAACTCCCTCACACTGAGTCTTTTGCTTGTCCTCAAGCAAATCGAAGAACCAAGAATGAGAAAGAAGTTTGAAAATGCGGGAACTCATTCCGTCCTAAGATCACCACAATCTCATTTTAGTAAGTCACATGAATATTTCTGATAGAATCAAGACCACTTTGTACTTCTCCCAGACTCTACATCTGTCCCACACAAACTCCACAATCTAGACAAGAAATCCGAATGCACCATACTGACCTCTATAGTTATCTAATTGTGGTCTCATCAAGGGAGTATTGATCAGAGTACACATGCATTCTTCTTTAGCTACAACCTGAACACACAGATTATCTTCCCTACGGGCATTTCCTCTCCTCTCTTACACTTTGGCAGGCGATTTTTCCATACTTACCTAGGGTATCATTTTTATTTTTCTATCTGCTGCGCAACCTATTTATCCCTACTTATCTAAGATATCATTTTATTTTATTTTATCGGTTGCATTATTTAGCAACTAAAAGAATGTTGGCAAATAGTGGCTTCATTGGAAAATTTTCCTCAGCCTCCTAATATTGCATCCACCTTTGCATGGTTATTACTTCAGAAGTGAAATTACTTTGCAATTTTGCACACTGTACTTTGAAAGATTGGGAAAAGGGAACCATACTCACAGAGATAAACCTTTCAGGTCTGAAGGGAGAGTCCAATCCAATGTATACCAAACTCCTTGACAAGAAGATTGAGTCAGGTTAGATGCGAAGTCGACATGAGATCATTCGAATACCCAAAAGGATATGGGTAACGTTGAGAAGTTGCACGATCTCAAAGTTTTCCAACATTCATTGATCTCTGTCCAGCTTGAATCAATGGTCACTTAAATTCCTGAGATATTCCTCAGAAAATCATAGTTCCCTACAACGGCTAAAATTAACAAGCCACCAACTAACTCGAGAAATATATCAAAAAGACTCAAAAAAAACAATGTTAGTCACAACAAGTGTCATCTCTCAGACTTACTTCACACCATCCCGGTCTGAAAACAAATAAAAGAGAAGCATTATTTACACAATAATAACATAAGAATATAAAGGGAGATGATGGAAAAATGAAATGAACCTGAGCATTCAGACCGATTGGTCTCTAAGTGGACCGATCAATCTCAATTGCTCGGAGAGCTGAATCGATCGACCTTGATGTCTACTTCCATCTCCAAATCATACGCTAACATGTTGTATTCTCACCAATTGGTCGATCGTCGCTCGCCCAGCTTCTCTTACCTGAAACAAACGAAAGAAAAAACAAAGAAAAAAGTGAACTAGAAAAAAGCAGAAAAATATAAAAACCTACTAGTGGGTTGTCTCCCACTAAGCGTTTGTTTATAGTCGATAGCTTGACTTTGGTCTCAGATGATAATCATGAGAATCAAAAGGTTGAGCCAATGCACCTTTAGTCCTCCTCCTATTTTCACAATAGACAATAAATTCGAGTAAAAAGACAATTGTCCATAATGGCTGAACCACATATTCATCAAAGCAAGTTACCACAATGACAATATTTGCTGAACTGCTCTTTGATCTTCGAATGACATGGAGGATCGAAATTATTTGGTGGAAAAATGAAATCAATCTCAAGATTAGCTGAATTTACTAAAAAGTAGTCGACTTTATCTTGAGACTCACATGGTATATCCAAGCATTCATCGATGAGAAAGAGGTTACTAGAGACTACCTTTTGCAATGCATGGCAAAGGAATTTCCTCAAAATCATCAATTTCAAGGGTTGAATTACATGTACCATTCAATTAGCTTTGTGTCTGTTCCGGTGTAAGAACACTAGCAAACCAATTATAATACTCTAATCCATCACTTCTCTATTATAGTCAATCTTGGAGATTGTCTCCGCATTCTGATCAATGTGGGTATCTAGCTTCTTCACATGCGTACACACCGCTTCAAACTTGCTGTTTAGATCGTTATACATCATATCAACTTTTGGATTGATCTTCAACAAACCTGCTTATTTTGAAGAAGTTGTTGTAACATAGCCTTAAGCTCATTCCGATCAAAAGATTCTTTTTCACATGTTTCATCTTGGAAGTATTTTTCACATGTTCACTCATCAATGCGTGATCCGCTGTATGCGCATTCAATACATGGGCATATATTATATGACCAATCAGTGTATGACTAGCCCTTAAATGACTAACCATTGTATATTATGGCTAGTAGCTTGCTTCCATGTTAGCTATAACTGATTCAAAGAACAAAGTAAAAATATAAACGTTAATATGGAAAATATTAGACTAAAGTTCATTCTTTGACGCGGAAACCCCAAAAGAATCGGCACTTCGAGTTTGTAAGGATAATCCTTGGTCTTCAAAGAATTCGAGTAACCCCCACCTTAGGTATATTAAACCTAAGATTGTTGCTATTTCAACTCGCCTTCAATCAAGCAAGGTGGTGGAACCACGGAATGTAGATTAGAGCAGCCCCCACCTTTGGTATATTAAACCGAAGATTGTTGTTGTTTTAACTCTTCTCTTCACGCCAATGGCAAGGAATGGCCACACAAGTGTGACGGAAAATACTTGATAAACTAGTTTGATCACTTGGATATGACACACCAAGACTGATCGAAAAGTTCACAAGGAACAAAAGAGAATCACTCTCAAATAAATTGATAAAAAGTTGGATTTCGTTAAAAGAGAATTACAAAGGTTTATATAGAAAATAAAATGGCTATGCGGAAACCTAGAGCATTAGTAGTCTCGAAAATGAGAGAAGACTACTTAGTAAATGAAGAGTATTTATCCTCTTTGACTGAAAATAACTATTCGGTCTTGAATGACTCTTTAGTCTTGAAGTTGTCTTTTAATCTCCCAAAATCCATCTTTACGAGCTGGCCTCTAAAATTGTCTTTTGGTCTCCCAAATTCCGTCTTTTATAAGATGGCTTCTAAAACCAACTAAAAGGCTCCTAATGGACTTGTAAAATGCTCAAAATGGGCGGGACTTGATGAGTATTAATCCCAACGAATTCTTCTTGTGTTCCTTGTCCAAAAGGCTTTTAATCAATCCGCAAAGACTTTCTTGAAGTTCTTTAGCCCGTGATCTTGTAATGGGACCGGTTGGAATCTCCAAAGTTTGTTGACACTCCTTTGGATTGAGCTTGGCTTTGACTTGCAGTTGCTTGATCGTCCTTTGTGTTTGGTTCTCGTCCAAGATCATATCAGTCTTAGACTGAAAGGTAACACCATTGGTCCCCGGCAACAGTGTTAAAAACTTGATACACTAAATTTTAAACCTAGAATCTACTGCAAGTGCATAGCAAACATAGTAGGACATTAGTGATCGAATCCACGAAGACCAAATTGTTATACTATCAATATTCAGATGAAACTTAAGCTAAGAAGAAACAAAGTGGTTGTTGTGATGGAAACTAAACAATACAAAGTAATAAACCGTGTGAAAATCAATAAATAAAGGCACCAAGTTCAGAGAATTCAGTCGGAAATACAAAATCAAAATCAGGAAACTATTAAGGGTACAAATTATAACCAATTCTCAACACAGACATAAAAGTATAGCAATCTACTGTCGTGGCATCAACTACTATATCTAGCAACGTAAAATCCTAAACTAGTGGGTCCTAGAGATCTAAACACACATTATCGATCAGATCTGATAAGTCCATAATTACCCTTAACATCAGCTTTCGTTGGTTAATGACTAATTGCTCATCTATGCTATTTCAGGCATCCAACATTTATTTTTGGTGAGTTAAACAACTATTATCATAAGCTATGTGATCATGCTAACCTAAGCGTTAAACTCAAAAATATATGGAGAACACTCAAGATTAAGCCATATTTGTTCCTAATTCATTGCTTACCTAAATCCCTAGAAAATTCTAAACCTGATTAGAAAATTATTAGACATGAAAAAAAAAACTAGCAAGAAGAATAAATAAAATTCACGAATAATTTGAAATAAAAGTAAAGAGAGTTCATAAATCTTCTCCAAAGTTACAGAGGATTAGATGTTCACTCCAGAAGTTACAAGAATAATCAAATAGTCTCCAAATAGAAAAAGTAAAAAGATTGTCCTCTAAAAAGTAGATAGACCTAGTTTTATTAGGTCAAACTTGTTATCGTACAAAATTAGTTAAACCCGGTGAAATATAGAAATTATATGGTCTTGCAAAACATGGTCGGACTGGTCGATCTGGGGTAGTTAGATCGATCAAATACTTAGGATCGCTCGTTCTGGCAAGTGTGATCGATCTTCTGGTCGAACGACCATTTTTCAGGATAGTGGAACAATCAATCCAGGAGTGGATCGATCTATCCTGTCTGTTTACGACCAGAATAACCTATCTTTAGTAAAATCGACATATCTTCCTAACCACTTCTCTGATTGCCCTCAAACCAATGACAATGAAAGTCAACTCTCGTGTCTATCTTCTTTCATAATTTAATCCCAATCCAACTGTGGGAAGTCTTTCAAATAAAATCAAGCGTCTGATGCCTCTGCATTATTCTATATCTCCATATGCTCGCTTTTTACTCAAATCAGTTCATCTTCTCCCAGTGTGACCTATGACCTGAAAATACTCGATAACGGACTAAAAGACTCTAAACACATACTTTGACTCAATAAAATACACAAAAATTAAGATTAGAAACACATAAAAACACTGTTTCTCAAGTCCACTGTGGTTGTGCAAGCATTACTTCGAGTTGTCTCGTAGGAGCTATGACATAGACGTCTTGGACACAAACCTTAGACTACTATGGAGATGTTTTTTTCTAAGAATAATGGTTGTTCTCTTGATTCAAAGTCTTGTGATATTTGTATTTAGGTTAAGAAAACTCGTCATTCATTCCTTTTGCGTACTAATAAATTTCAAAAGTTTTTGAATAGTTCATTGTGATTAGTGGGGCCCTTACCGTGTTATCTCTATATGTGGTTCTTGTTATGTGCTCACTATATTAGATCTTACAAGCCGTATTGATATATTTGCTACCAAATAAAAGTGAGACAGCAACAAAGTTGAAACAATTAATTGCCATTGTCGAAAAACAATTTGGGACAAAGCTAAAAACACTAAGAAGTGATAACGTATTAGAGTTTCTCAGTATGACTTCTTTCTTCCACCAAAAAAGGCATTATACACGAAACATTTTTGCGTCGGAACACAACAGAATGATAAATAGAGAGAAAAAATCGTTATATTCTTAACGTTGCTAGAGCTTTTCTGTGGCATTTTAGAGCTATATTACCCTCACTGCAATCTTTTTGATAAATCGTATACTTTACAATGGGCTTCCACCTCTCAACCATCTGAGTATTTTTGGATGTCTCTGCTACACACGTAAACATGAGCATGGTGGTGACAAAATTTCTTTTAGAACTCACAAGTCACTCTTTCTTGGCTATCCTACAAGCAAGAAAGGTTGGAGGGTCTACAGTTTTGACAACTAGTATCATTTCTACATCTCATGATGTTCATACTACCAAACACGAGTTCCCATATGCATCGATCTCCAATGTTCACACTCCTAGTGATTCTTGTCATGTCGATGCTCCTCTTGTCAGTTTTGATGATATGTTAGATGAACATGTGTGTTAATACCATCTGCTCTGTCTACCTACTTCTCCACTTCCCACTCCCGATATCGAGCTTGCTCAATTCACCGGGTTGTTATGAATCTAGGTACCCAATACCTGAACCGATGGCTCTATCTCAAACAGAGCAAACAATGGTGTCTTCATTAACTACATCGCCTGAAGCTCCTCTTTATATTAGTGATTCTCCTCTTTGAAAAAGGTGCCGTACAAAATTTTCATCAAAGAAGCTACATGATTATGTTACTAACACTATTCATGATGGTTTAGATAGTGATTTGGTGGACTCCTCTTGGTATCCAGTTGGAGATTATATTGATTGTGATAAATTTCCACATCATCATCACGCTTTTCTTCCTGCAGCAAATTCAGGTATTATTCAAAACATGTGCTAAAGAATTTAAAGATGAATGTCAGAGGAACGCTGTTTGCTGAGAAGTGGATGCTCTCAAAGAAAATGGCACATGGACAATGGTTACTTTACCTCGAGAAAACAACATTGGGTTGTAAGTGGATCTTTACGAAAAATACAGCTCTGATAGGATGCTTGAGCATTATAAAGCTCATTTGGTGGTTCCTAAAGACAATCAAACTAAAGGTGTTGATTACAATGAGACGTTTGTATCGGTGTGTAAATAATGACAGTACGATCTTTCTTAGAAGTCTATGTATCACGTGTTTAGGAGGTTTATTAGATATACGTACAAAAGCATTTCTTTATGGCGATTTGAATGAATAGGTATACATAAAATTCCCACCTGGTTTTCGGACAGCGAATCCCTCTCAAGTTTGTAAGCTTCAAATATCATTATATGGTCTATGACAAGCATTTAGATGTTGGTACAAAACCAATGTCTTCTTCCATTGACAATGGATTCGAACAAAGTCTCTATTTTTACTCCTTATTTACAATGCACGATCTTAATGGTGATCTCTTTCCATGTTTTCGTTGATCATGGCCTTCGAAGAGTATCTAAGCTCTTGTTTCATATGAAGGATCTAGGAGTGCTCAAGTATTTTCTCATGACAGAAGTATGCGTTGGATATCATCTCTGAAATTAGTCTCTTAGGTGCAAAGGCTACTTCACATCCCATTGAATAGAATCATCGTCTAGCTCTACCCCAAACATAACCTATCTAATCTTTCCTCATACTGCCATGTGGTAGACCACCTCAATTATATTGGTGTTACTCGGCCAGAATTATCTTATGGTATGCACAATCTGTCATAGTTTATAAATGCTCCACGCACAGAACATTGGGGGGCTGTGATGTGTGTCATTCAATATTTGAATGGGAAATCGAGACAAGGTATTTTTCTTCGAGCAAACACATAACTAAAACTAGTTATGTGGTGTGACTCTGATTGGCCGCGTGTCCTCTGACCTATCAGTAGATAACAGCTTGATCCATGTATTTGCGCTTTTCTCCTATCTCCTGGAAGACGAGAAAACAAGACAAAGTATCATGATCTTCAGCTGAAGCTGAATGCAAAACAATAGCAGACACCGTGAGTAAGATCCTATGGCTCAACGAACTACTCAAGACTTTGGGAGTTGATTGATAATATACAGAATTTTAACCCTATATTCTTACTACAGGTGCACACCAATCGAAATAGCAATAAAGGGATAGAATCCACAAAGAACAAGAATTACACTATTAATCTCTAAAAATGAACATAAACTAAGAAACAAAAATGAACAATATGTGATTCAAATTAAAAAGATGATGAAGATAAATGTTGTAAATTCAAATAAATAAAAGCTTCAGGTTATAGGAAATTCACAATAAATCAAGATTGCAAGCTAGATCACTATTTAAGGAACAAATAATCCAATTCTTCAACTCGAAACACTATTGTATAGTAAACCAACTGACGTGGTGTCGACTACTATAACAAGAAATCTAGGATTCTAAGCTGTCATTTGAACCTACAATTCTAGATATGTATTATCATCCAAGTTTGATATGTTCACAAATTGCCTTAACATCAAGTTTCATTGACTAAGGACAATTTTCTCATCTATAGTTTTCAGGCATTTAAACAGACATTTTTGGTGCACTAAACAACCTAAGATCATAGGCTAGGTGATCAATCTAACTTAAGTTTAAAGAACAACAATACATGAGAACACATAGAATGATCCCTATTTAGACCCACTTCAACTATCTATGTAACACATTAGAAAACCCTAAACCTGACTAGAGAACTACTCAGACATACTAGTATAGAACAAGCAAAACACTTGAATAAAACTCACAATAGATATAAATTGGAAAATGAATAGGGTTTAGAAATTTTCTCAGAGTTACAGAGTATGAATTCTTCTTCCTGAAGCTTAAAAAATCTTAAAGGAAGTCTTGAACTGAAAAAAAAGCATCAACTCCAAAAGTGGAAAAAACCTAGTTTAATAGTCAAAACTCATGCTGGTACAACTTGAATCAAACCAGATGAAAATAAGAACAAAATCATGTTTTTCTTGCAACACCAGTCTCGATTGATCAGTCCTATCCAAAACTCATTGATCTCTTGGACTCCAGATCGATCGGTCTTCGAATCTTATGGAAAATAATCTTTATGTGGGATCGTTCGGTCTGAAGGATTTGGGGAAACTTCTCTAGAGTGCATATCAGTTCTTTTTGAGAGACTAGTCGGTCTTCCAATCTTAACCTCTCTGAGATTTGGCTCATCAAAAGCCCGAATTGGCCTAGCACTTGGTTGTGCAAAACCCGGTGGTCTTTTCTGAACACCAATCCCATTAACATCTCCTCTATGAGGCTGCTCATCATGCCCCCTTGGTTGGTTGTTGCCTTGTTTTCCCATACCTAGGTGTATCAAGTGATCTTCTCTTTCTTTAGATGTTCTCTCGTTTGTAGCTCTTCTATTTGCTCTCTCAAGTGCAAGTAAATCCGGATTTTCCTCAAGAACAGCTCCATGTTAACTCCTTAGTTGCATACACCTTCAAGAGAAACAAAAGACAAACAAACACAAACAATTAGTAACCAAAATGAAAAAAATTCACTAGTCTTAATTCAAATCAAAATCCTATTGGCTAATTGCATAGATTCCCAGGAAACGGCGCCAAATAGATGTTTGGTCTTTTGTGAGGTGACAACAAGCAATTAAAATCAACAAATGCAAACATTCTATCACTGGAGCATTTTAGGTTCGAACCACAAAGAACCTAGAATCAACTCAATAGGACTTAAAAGACTCAAAATTAAGCTAAAGAAATCAAAATTGACAATTCGAAACTACAATTACTAAGCAAGATCAAACCAAACTAAAACTAAACCAAATCAACTTAAAATGAAGGCAAGTAAACAAGAGAATGATCAAGCAAATAACAATTATAAACAAGCGAGTGGTCTTAGGCAAGGCAATGATCTAAGACAGGACAATTAACCAATGATGCAACAAGGTACAATAATGAGCAGCCTAGAACATGAATCACTAAGCTAGGTAAACCCACTCTCATGGCATTGATCTCTATGTCATCAAGAGAATTTTCTAAACTCTCATTTGCAAACTAATTAACCAACAATCATTAAAATCAGGTTCATTAAGTTAACTAATCCCCTAGACATCATCTCTCAAAGGCTAAGGAAGAAACACTCTAAAATGCGTCATTCGAGAATTTCATCAAACACCTCTCCCACAATGATTTTCCTAGCATCTATTTTCAAGTTATCAATTTGAATCTAGCATTAAAACACCTAAATATAGGGAATCTAAAAACCTAAGAATCAATGATCAACAACCCAGCCCTAGATCTATCTAAGCTACAACCATCCTAATAACTACTCACTAATGATGCAAATGGAAGATAAAACAAATTATAAAGTGGTAAACATATTGAGATACGAATAGATTAGGGAATAGATATTCTTCAATGATATTCAAAGAAGATGATCTAATAGTCTCTAATTTTTCTCGCAAACTCTCTCAACGTGTTCTTAACAAAAACTTAGAAAAACTTAGGAAAATTAAAAGCTAAATCGAACAATATGCTGCTTGTCTAAAGTTTGGACTGAATTATAATATTTATACCCTAAGATTAAGGTTTAAAATGACTTAAGAAGTGGTCCAGGTCAACCCGAGACAAACCGGGTCGGACCAAAAACTTGTGTCTATTGCGGTCATGTCGAGTTGGTGGCATCGACCATGTGGTCGAGGATGCTTCTTCCACGGAAAAAGGATCATGTGCTGGTACCGTCGAGCGTGTGTGGTGTGGCGAGTGGTCGATGGTTGGATCGCTGAAGCTTTCGTGCGGATCGGGCATCATCAGGCATCTCTTGTCGGGCCAATAAGTTCTGAACCCATCAATCCGAGGTTAACCTGCTCAAGTCGGGCCAGTGATCGAGGAGCGTGTTTTGTGTGCGTCTTCATCACCCACGTATGGATTGGTCATGTACCATCGACCGGATGGTAGATGGTTGGAACACCCCAAACCTTCTTCTTGAATTAGTCTGTCGACCTCCAAGGGTCGACCTGATGGTCAAAACCGCGTGTCTAGACCATTTCCGTGCTCTTCTCCTCATCTCTTCTCGTCGGGTTGCATGCCTTGATCTCATGTCGAGGATGCATCACCCGCTTGTTGGTTATGGATCGATCAACCATGGGTGGTCAACCATGGATGCTCCATTCCATGAACTCCAATCCTCCAAGTTAAGCTTAAATTCACATAAAAATGACTCAGAAGGAACCAAATTTGGAAATACACGATCTAAAGACTCTAATGCATGAATTATACACCATATGATCTAGAATAAATCTAAATGTAACTTAAATGAATGATAATGATGCAAAGTGACAATGAAAAATAGCTTAATATATACATATATCAACTCCCCCAGACTTATCTTTTGCTTGTCCTCAAGCAAACAAATGACAAAACCGAAGAAGAGGTTGAGAGTGGGAACTCTAAGCCAAAGAAAGCATGATCCAATGTTAACCTCAATGTCCAAGTTAGTAATTCGAGGATGAAAAGCGAGCAAGTCCACTTAAACATTTTAGCCATACTCGTCACAACTCAATCAAAATTCAACCTCAACCTACACATGCATTCATATCCACCATTCCTTTTGACATTCAATAAATAGTAACCATGAATCATACTATGCACATTCAAAGTACTCATTTGGCTAAGGGAAATTTTAAGAGATAAAAGTGATCTCTTCTCATATAAGGCTCAAAATGTTCCATGGAAGGATCTCTCTATGAATGAAATGAGCTTTAGAAGAATGCTAATGGTTCAAGCCAATAGAAGCATACAAAGATAGAACCCCATCTACCCAAATATACACAATCAAATTTAATCCAAAGCTACAGCTAATTCCCCACTGATCATATATTCTACCCTTTTTCTCAAGGCATTTCTCACTTTCAATTCATTTCCTTCTTTTGGATCAATTTACAACTTCATTGCTTGATTTATATTCTAAGGAGAGGGGTTTCAACACATATGACATCTAGCGGGTTTGTCTTCCTTTACACTGTGGTTCAACTTCCTTTTCAAACTTTTTGTTCCATTCATTTCCTTTAATACCCAATGAACCATTTAACCATTTCATTACTCCAAAACCCTTTACTAGACCATTTTCAATTTACTTAACATACCCTTTCTCTCCTATAGATATCCTTTGAACATTTATTTCTTTTCAATCCATCTTATATTAATTTCCATTCAAGCACAAAACACATACAACATCTCATACCCAAGATAAATTTCCCACCTAGTCCTATCGAGCTCAAAAAGCATGACCCGGAACTACATTATATACTATCTTTGTCGGCCCAAACCTAACATGTTCTACCACGCTCATTCCAAAAATAAGGCCTAAAACACAAACCAAGCATTGGTGGCTAAAAAGAAGGTTAATTTGATGGTGTGGAAACCGATTATTATGATGAAACGGGCTACTTGGATCACAAAGATTGGTAAATTATAAAAGAAATCAATCCAAGTATGTATGTGTATCCATGAGTTCAAATGCAATGCATAGCATGATAATTGTAAGTAAATATTAGGTTCAAATAAATAAGGAATGGTCTCGAATCACAACGTGCTTCAACTAAGGTGAACCTAAAATCAAGAATTCAAAGCATGGATCAATCTTATCTTTCAACAAACAATTTATGCATCAAACAATTAGTAACTAGGGAATTGAACCTAGCAAATGGATCATCAAGCTTATAAAGGCAATATCATCATTGTTTCCTGTACAATCCTAAATGCTTCTAAATATTCAATCTTAGACAAAAATGCAAATGCAACTATATGCTTGTTTTTTTTATTTTCCAAATACTAATGCAAAATGCAAGACTCAAGGAAATGGAAAACAACATAACTAAAATGAGCATTAGCAACTAGGTCCTCTCCCCCAGACTTACTTCTCACCATGTGGGTGAGAATGTAGGTTCAAGAAAGAAAGACAAAAACAACAAAAGCAAAAATGAAAAAGGAAAATAAAACTATGTACAAAAGATTGCTGAATTGGTACCTTCTAGTGAGGGTGGTAGCCATAGCTATGGTCAACATAGATCTCCTCATTAAGCTCATTGCATCCATAATCATTGGGCTTTCCAGCAACAACCTCATCCTCACTATCCACTGCTTGATTTTCATTCCCTGTTTTCTCATCAGACTCATAACTTTCAAGTGTACTTATCTTTCGTTCCAACCAATCAAACTTCCTCTTTGCTTGCTGTTTTACCATTTAGTCGGACTTAAGAATGGAGTGAAATGCCTTGTCTTTCTTTGTTGTGGGAGTAAAATCAAAGCGTGGAAGCTCCAATGTATTCATGTTCATAGAAGAAGATGTGGTTTCTTTGGTAATCCCTTCATCATACTCAAATTTTATGTTGTCTAGAGTAGTAAGAGAGGTGTTCTCGGGAAAAGGAAGGAGAAATGTGCACGGTACTTTTCTCCTATTGAGATAGAAGTACATTTTCACTCAATCCTTAATGATCAAAACATGTAAATTACCGAAATAGTGACCATCTAGTGGAGCTGTCCTTGGATCACATCGGTAACGGTAGTAAGGAATATAAAGATATTCCCACATTGGTTTAAGCATACCACCCATCCTACAGTTACGATCAGTCACATCTTTTGCCCATTTTTGGATGCTAACTAGCTCGCTTGCAAAGATACTCCCTATGTTGACATCCAACCTCTAAGAAAACTTGAACATTAATTTCCCATCAACCATAATAAAGGGGTACAATCCCTTGCATAGCAAAACACCACTCAGCCGGTTTTATAGTCGTGCTCTAGTTCCTTGCAAAAAGGGTGTTAGCTAAGAACTTGGGTGATTTAGCCGTGGACCCTGTGCCAATCAACTCCCAAAAGTCATCCACATCCACAAAAAGATCAATACTAACCTTGCTTCTATAGGGAAATCCGTAGACCTCACAAATCACTTTTTTTAAAATGCGGTGAACATCTCCATGCAACTTGAAAGTCAAATGTCCCGTGTTCGGAGTTGGATTTTTCTTGTCTTCATATACACATTCCACAGTTGTAAAGAAATCTTAAGTGAGGTCAAGAAAGGTATAGCTCCAAAGTGATGCAAACTTCTCTAAACCCATGTTCTTGAGCAAGGTATGAACATCACCTTTTATCCCCATCTTCACGAGTGTTTTGTCCAAGAGAAAGTGAGTAGGTTGTTGGCGGATTTTGGTTTGTTGTCCATAGTCATCTGTTTCTTCCTTGGCATAGAGAACACCAAAACGTTCCAGAGAGTCCCTTTCTTCCCGTGAAGGAACTTGTACCCTGAAAGAGCTTGAAGCTTCATTTGTCTTGACTTGTTTCTTGGTTTCTCTTGAACCCTTTTCCCTCGGACACTTTTCGCTCTTTTATGTGGTCTCTTCCACGTATTTTTCATTTCCTTTGGAAGACTTAAAAGCCTTAGTAGATCGGTCCCTAGTCTTAGGAGGCATTGTGTCTACAAAATGTTTGAAAATCAAGCAAGTTCAAGACAAATAATAAGGGAAAATTGCTAAGTAATACCAAATCAATCAAAGCTCAATCAATTACGACTCTTGGCCATCATCTAAACAATTTCTCAACCTCAAATAAATACTAGAATCGAGAAACCAAAATAAATTTCAAGAAATTATCACACAATGAAAATTCAACCAAAAGTCAATAATTTTGATTGTTCATGAAATTCAAAATTCAAAATTGATCAAGAATCAATGGAAATTAGCTGTGAAGTACAATGACTCGTTTCTAATGACATCCAAAGGAAGAAAATAAGACCAAATTCATCCATTTCCCCAAAATAAATTTTTATGTTCATCACTATTTACTCTAAGAACTCTAGATCTGCATAAATCCTCAAGTTGTTCATGAAACTTGTGAATTTTTGTTCCAAACAAGTAACACAACTAATATCTAACAATTCCTAAGGCAAAGAATCCATAAACAAGCTCATATCACCAATAATCAACATTTGAGAAATAGAAATTTTTGAGCTTTAATGGAGATAAGTGTAGAGATTAACATATCTTGGAGTTGTAGATGCTATGGAAATGAGGGGTAACTTGAGGAAAATGCACAAAATATCCAAATAATGTTGAAGAAATAGTTTTGATTCAAAGAACAAAAGTGGAAAGATGAAAATTTTGAGAGCAAAATGAAGAAAGAGGAGAGTGAAGTGGTGAGAGAGAAGAGAGAGTGAAGAAGAAAGTGAAAAATTTTGTGTTTAGAAAAAATTGACTTGGGAATTTTTTTTTTACTTATCTTAGTGAACCCTCGAGCCGACCGGATCGCCCTCATGGTCAAAGGTCGATGGTCCACGTGCTTCAAGTAAGATCGGCATCGGGATTGGTTCCATCGACCAAATGGTCAAGCTCCCTTGGTCCAGAACCGTTCTTGCATGTTGGGTTGAGCTTAGTCTGTCGACCTCTTGGTTGATCATGATCTTGTGTCTCATACGACCATCGGGTCCATATCCTTGACTTTAAAATTAAGTATATGACCATTCACATTGACCCGATCGGATTGTACCATCAACCACATGTTGTTGATTTGGAACCCGATCCCATATGATCCGCATTTGTTTGCCATACACACATCGGGTTGATTTGATCGACCGTTTGGTCGATCGACTCTCTTCTCGCGGTACACATAAACAAGTCCCAATGGTATCAACCATTTTTAATCGACCTTACACTCGATCATGTGTTGTTCTGTGACCATTCCAAGCTTGGCTCTCGGCCCCGTTCCCATCAACCTGATCGTCGACCAACTTGATCAAAATCTTTACTTTTAAAGCTCCATTTCTATCTTTCACAACTTTTAGTACACTCTCTTGCCACCTAGACAAAAAACATCAACAAAAACAACAAAGACACACTAAACAAGAGAAATTAAAAACTATGTACAAGGATACCATGAGATTGCTTCCCAAGTTCGCTTGTTTTACGTCTCATGGTTGATGTTGTTCACGCTTTTTATGTGGTAGGAGGATCAGAAAACAAAATCTTTTCCGCAATCGCGTCCTTAGAATAGGTCAGACCAGCCTTGATTCAAGAAAATGATGGGTCCACTTTGTTGTTCTCATCTTGAACCACTCCTTCAATCCTTGGATTCCTAGTCCCAAACTCTCCATACCCAATCATTCCACGAAAACTGCTCAACTTTTCCTTGATGGGATATGAAATCGTTCATCTTCTCAAGTACCACCTTCTTCTAGACAAAGTATACGTTTGCCCCTACTGTGCTCAAGAATGGTCGACCCAAAATGAATGAAATCTCACAATTCTTATCCATCTCAACCACTCCACAATCCGTTGGACCAAACACTTGCCAATTTTGATAGGATAATGAACTAGCCTTCCAACCGGGTACTTAGTAGATGCATCACCAAACAAAATAGAATAGGTGTACTCTTTCATATTAATCACCCCAAGTTTCTTTACTACCTCTAAGGTTAGCACATTCACACATGCACCCGAATCACATAAAGCATCATCAAAGCTCAATTTCCTAAGAGTACAAGGGATTAGAACAGTGTCTTGGTGTTCTTCCTTAGGCAACAAATTTGGCTCTAGTGGTCCTGGATCTAGCTCTCCACCATTTGCCAAAAGCTCATCAACATTTTCTCTATTGGCAACGACAGCTCTCATAAACCTCACTTGAGCTGGAACTGCATGCAATCTTGCTCATGTTCCCTTTGAACTTAGTCAGCACACTCTTTTGAGCCTTGGTGCATAAACATCCTGAAAATGGAAGCGGAGGCACATAAGGAGGAGGTTCAATGGGTTTCTTTTTCTTTTTCTCAATTCCTTTAAGTGCACTCTCCTTATCAATAGTAACTTCCTCAGTAAAAGCCTTAGACTCATCAACCAATTTTTCTTCAATCTTATCTTGAACTTCCCTTGAAGTTCCCTTTGAAACACTAGCTACCACTTCAAAAATCTTGTCCTTTTCAACAACAACCTCAGCTTCTTTAACAACCTTGATCTTCTTATCTTGTTCCCTACACTTAGCAACACATTCATCATACTCCTCACTATCTCCATGAAGGTGTTTTGCAATCTCATATAATTCCCTTCGATTCTCATTGTTTGAAGTGATGACATCAGAATATTCCTTTGGGTTTAGCTCGAGCTTTCCAGGAAGCTTTGCGACTGGTCTTTTACTTGTAGATGCTATTTGAGAAACTTAATTGTAAAGAGTCCTCAAATGAGAGTAGATTTCACCGAATTTAGCTTGAGATTCATTGTAGTGAAGGTCAAGTTTACTCTCAATCTTGTCAAACATTTCATTGGTCTCTTGTTGTCCTTAAACTTGTCCCTCAACAATTTGCTTCAACATAACCCTCATGCCAACTTCTTCACTAATTGGAGGACGTGGGTAGTTGTCACTCCTTAGTGGTCCTGAAGTTGAAGTCTTTGGCCCAGAAGAATACATGTTCTGTTGACTAAAAGAAGCTCCACCGTGATAATGCCATTGTTTGTTTTGAGCTTGGAGAGCGTTCCCATAAGGTATTGGTTGAAAAGGGTTTCCTTGAGGTGTCCTTGGTGGGTAGTATTGATCTTGGGGGTTCTCCACATTGTTGCTTCTATAGGAAAGGTTATTGTTCCTATAGTTTGGATTGAATTGGCAGTTTTGATAACCCCCTTGGTAGTTTTTTTAATTCCACAAGTAGTTTACTTCTTGCACTCTATCACAACCATCATAAACCAATTCTTGACTTCCTTGTTGAAGCCCTTCAAACTCTCCAATAAATTTCACCGGTTTTTGACTCACAAGAAAGATCTTACTCAACTTATCAATCTTGTCATTTAGCTCTTCATACCTTTAGCTCTCCAAATCTTAATCCCTCATGTTCGTATCATAGTCTCCTGCATACCAAGCTTCACATTGAGAAAGATTCTCTATCAATAGCTCTCCTTGAACCACAGTCAAACTAGCAAAACTCTCATAGCTAGTTGTCCAAAGCTCTCCTATAATGCTCAAGTGCTCCTCTATAGAAAATACCTAAGAGATTCTCCTTTGAAACCCCATGATGTAGACAACTCCTTGTATACTCTGTAAGACTCTCCCAAGCTTCATCGAGATTCTCATTTCCTCCTTGCTTGAAACTAGAGATGTCGTTTCTAAGCTTGGCTGCCTTTTGCTTGGGATAGAACTTTGTGACAAAGTCTTTCTTCACCATGTCCCAAGTAGATACCAAATCTGAGGGAATGTTTCTCTCCCATTGTGAAGCCTTGTTCCCAAGAGAAAAAGGAAACAAAATTGTCTTAATGGCGTCTTCATGCACACCATTCATCTTGACTGTCCTACAAAGTCTTTCAAAGCGATTCAAATGATCCAATGGGTCTTCTAAAGGCAGCCTATTGTATTGTTGATTCTGAGCAATATTGATCAAGCTTAACTTAACTTCAAAGTTGTTGGATGTTATAACCATAGTAGGAATCCCTTACTGAACCTCTTTAAGATTTGGCTCATCAAAAGCCCCAATTGGCTTAGCAGTTGATTGTGCAAACCCGATGGTCAGTTCTGAACACCAATCTCATTAGCATCTCCTCTAGGAGGCTGCTCATCTTGCCCCCTTGGTTGGTTGTTGCCTTGGTTTTCCATACCTAGGAGTATCAAGTGACCTTCTCTTTCTTTAGCTCTTCTCTCGTTTGCAGCTCTTCTATTTGCTCTCTCAAGTGCAAGTATATCCGGATTTTACTTAAGAACAGCTCTTTGTTGACTTCTTAGTTGCATACATCTTCAAGAGAAACAAAAGACGAACAAACACAAACAATTAGTATTCAAACTGAAAAACAAGGCTCTAGTTTTAATTCGAATCAAAATCCTATTGGCTTATTGCATAGATTCCCCAAGAACGGTGCCAAATTGATATTTCTTCTTTCACGTGGTGACAACAAGCAATTAAAATCAACAAATGCAAACAATGTATCATTGGAGAAATTGAGACTCGAACCACAAAGAACCTAGAATCAACTCAAGAGGACTTACAAGATTAAAAACTAAGCTAAAGAAATCAAAGTTGACAATTGGAAACTAAAATTACTGAGTAAGATTAAACAAAACACAAACAAACATAAACTAAACCAAATCATCTTAAAATAAAAGCAAGTAAACAAGATAATGATCAAGCAAATAACAATGATAAACAAGTGAGTGGTCTTGGGCAAGGCAATGATCCAAGACAGAGCAATTAACCAATGATGCAACAAGGTACAATAATGAGCAGCATAAAACATGAACCACTAAGCTAGATCAACCCACTCTCATGGAATTGATCTCTATGTCAGTCAAGAGAATTTTCTAAACTCTCATTTGCAAACTAATCAACCAACAAGCATTAAAATCAGGTGCATTAAGTTCACTAATCCCTTAGACATCATCTCTCGAAGGCCTATGAAGAAAAGCACTAAAATATATCATTCGGGAATCTTATTGAACACCTCTCAGGAAATGTTATAACATCTATTTTCAAGTGATGAAGTTGAATCTAGCATTAAAAACACCTAAATAGTAGGAATCTAACAACCTAAGCATCAATGATGAACAACCGAGCCCTAGATCTACCTAACCTTAAACCATCCTAATAACTACTCACACATGATGCAAATGGAAGATAAAACAAATGATAAAGTGATAAACATATTGAGATAAGAAGAGATTAGGGAATAGATATTCTTCAATGATCTTCAAAGAAGATGATCAAATAGTTTCCAATCTTTCTCTAAAACTCTCTCAATGTGTTCTTAACAAAAAATAAGAAAAACTAAGAAACTTAAAAGCTAAATAGACTAATAAGCTGCTTGTCTAAAGTTTGAACTGAATTATACTATTTCTACCCTATGATTAGTGTTTTAAAATGACTTAAGAAGAGGTCTGGGTCGACCTGGGACAAACCAGGTCGGACCAAAAAATTTGTGTCCTTTGCAGTCATGTCGAGCTGGTGATGTCAACCGTGTGGTCGAAGAAGTTTCATCCATGGGAAAAGGATCGTGTGCTGGTATCGTCGAGCGTGTGTGGTCAAGCGTGTGGTTGATGGTTGGATCGCAAAACCTTGCGTGCGGATCGGGAATCATCGGGCATCTCTTGTCAGCCTTTGGTCGAGCATTGGGGTTCCAGCAATTCTGAAGCCATTGATCTGAGGTCGACATGCCCAATTTGGGCCATTGGTCCAAGAACATCTTTCCTGTGCATCTTCATCGCCCGCGTGCGGATCAGTCATGTACCATCAACCGTATGGTCGATGGTTGGAATGCCCGAGACTTTCTTCGTGAATTGGTCCATCAAACTCCAAGGGGTGACCTTATGGTCGAGACCGCATGTCCTTAACCATTTCCCTCTGCATTCTGCTCATCTCTTCTCGTCGGGTCGCATGCGTCGATCTCATGCTCGAGGATGCATCACCCATGTATTGGTTATGGATCGATCGACCATGGGTGGTTGATCCAAAGCTATTCTCCTTCCTTCTTCATTTTCCTTGACTCATTCCAATCTTCATACTTGACTGCTCCATTCCATGAACTCCAATCCTCCACGTTAAGCTCCAATTCACTTAAAAATGACTCAAAAATAACCAAATATACAAATGCATTATCTAAAGACTCTAATGTATGAACTCTAAATAATATGATCTAGAATGAATCTAATGTAACTTAAATGAATGATAATGATGCAAAATGACAATGAAAAATAGTATAATATATGCATATATCAGGTCACTTATACAAAACTTTGTACAAAACGAGGTAATAAACATCATAAGGCAATGTCATAACCCCAACATGTTTTGCCTCAATATAACAACTTAGACCGACTCAATAAAGCAACAAATATCTTCCCTAAAATTTACTTCATATTGTCTCGGTGTGAAAACAAACGAGAGAGAAGCATGATTTATGCACAATAAAAGAAGAATATGAAAGAAATACAAAAAAATGACTTAAAAGAGAAGTGATTGATACTCTAGTAATACTCATGATTACACTTTCTCGTTGTCTGGGTGCTCGTCGACATCTTGGCAAGAGGCAGTCTAAAGTAATATCCTATATACAGCAACATCAGGCCATTGTTAGCAGCTCTAGTATTTGCGCCAGCATGCGCAATCTCAACGCACTCTGCTTGCACCTTGATTTTCCTAGGCGCATCCTAAATGCAATACATCATCGAGGGTTTCCTAATACTGCAATCATACACCCATCTCATATACTCTGTGTGTGTAAAATCATCAAAAATACAGGGAGAGAATACTTTTCTTTGCACTCGGGGATGATATTGTCCATCGTGGACTATGCCTAGTCTGATGTATGCTCAATAAGGAAGTGAGGTGCCATATTGTCTTCCATATGGGATTTAGAATGTCGTGACAACCTTCCTCAACCAGGAACAGCTATAGCAGTTATGGGGTTGGTAACATGCTATAGAAACTTTTAAGTTGGCCCTGCATGTTATCGAGTTAATGGCCAGATTAGGTAGCTGACAAGTGTAATGGTTACCGGCCTGGTCACTATACTTGTATGTGAGTTCGGTTTTTGAATACTTAGTGTATGAGGTATTTCCATCAAACAAGTCAATCTTGTCGACCCTCTTAGTGTTGCCTAGGTTAATTCCATGGTGTATGAAATTTGGTGTCAAGAGACTCACAACCGTCTCTACCTTAGGTTTTTTGTAGGTCCCTCTAAAACATCGTCTACTCAACATGTCTGCAAAAGTGTATCCTTACTTAACATGTTGCTTGAGCTGAGAGGTCTCTCTATAAAGATGTGGAATGGCTGGAGCGGTCCCGAAGTATAGCATCATCTGTTCATTCTTAGTGAGTGCTCTGGAATCTTCCTTGCAAGTAAACATTGCCCCAGAAATCTGGCTCAAAATCCAAACTACTAGGCTCCTAATGTGTGTCAGCTTTGCCGCTTATGGCTCATATCCTCCTCTAGCGATCACATGTTAGAACTCTGAATGTTGTGGGGAATCTATAGGAGGTGTCAGCTGAGTGACATACGTGTCTAACATGTCACATAGATATGGAATCGAGATCCCATATAAGAGGCCACTAGAGAGATATGTGAGAGTATCCTCTATCACTGATGCATGTGGGTCAGCACTCAGAAGGAGATCACAAGAGCAAGGAATTGACGGACCAGCTCCGCATACAATAGGTAGCTTTGATAAGCAAAATTTCCTAGTCTGATCCTGCTTAGTCTTTCATTCACATCACTCAGTATACCCAGTATTTGTTGGAATTAATCAAGACTTCATCATATTTTATAGGAAGCCTTTCGTATAATATCTTTCGTATAGTATAGTTCGTATAAACTGATT
>OVBA01002974.1:0-30835 GCA_900406435.1 Lepidium aucheri
GAGGCACATACTTTTTCCTCAAGTTAAACTTCATCTCTTCCCAAGTGGTGAATTGGTTGTAGTGATGGCATCTACGTTCGGCCATGTCACGATCCCACCAAGACAATGCGTTCTCCGTGAGTTGAGCAGCAGCAAAGCTCACTCTCTTGTGATCAGCATAGTGGTAACATTTGAAGATGTATTCCATCCTCTTCTCCCAATCCAAGTATGCTTCCGGATCAATCTTACCGGCAAAGGTGGGTGCGGTAAGCTTTGGGTCAGTACTAGCGTGTACCAGGTCTTCTCGTTCACGTCCACGGTGTTGTGGATCCCTCCTTCATGTAGTATGGTGTATTAAAGGTGGATCATCAGGGTCTGGATCAAACTCTTCCTCTTGGTATGCATTCGTATCACCATCCCTTGAATGTGTGGACATACGGGTGTTTCCCGATCTTGGCTCCAAGCGGTCCATGCGTGTGTTAATGGCTTGAAGTTGAGCTTGGAGCTGAGCCAATGTCTCAGCTATGTTTGGTATGTTAGCTTGATTCTCCATGCTCTTACACACGAAAAAAAATATGCAGTTACTTTTCTTTTATTTTGTAAAAGTAAAATGTGAAAAGAAGTAAAAACGCAAAAATGGAAAGAACGATTTATTAAAACAACACAATTCTCTTCACCCTACACGAGTTTAGAGATCAAACACCCAATTTCTTTGTCTTCTACAATTGAAAACTAAGAACCCTAGCTGTCACAAACAATTTCAAACTCGGATCTAAGCAAACAATAGTTCAAACAAGTCGGAAAACTCGACTAACAACCTATGCGATAACAATGAAGCAAATATTGGAATAAATACGTGATAAAAACAAAGATTAAGGATAGATACAACCTTCAAGGAAACCTTTGGCTCTGATACCAAAATGATACACGCCTCAAGGTGCTTCTCTAAGGTTGTTTGGAATGAATCTCAACCAAAGGGAAACCGAAGTGCTTCCTTTGCTAAGATGTAGATGTGGTGCGGAAGTTGGTGGATTGAAGAGTCATCCACAAGAAGAATGGAGGCTTCTTGATACACTCGGACACACTTCTGATCAAGGGAATCCTCACGAGATCACTTGGTGTGGACTGAAACTCTAGGCAAGCGGCAAAGTACCCTCACGGCTAGGCCAACTCAAGGCCCAAAAGATATAAAAACAAAAATGGGTTGCATCCCAATAACAAGCAACAAGAAACAAAACAACAAAAAATGCGGAAACTACTAAGTGTTCGGATGGTCTTGCTTCACAAGTTGAAGCCTTGACCTTTTATTAAACGAAATTTAAAAGCCTATGGACTCTAAGACTCTCTAATCTAAGAGGCTGGAGCCATTGGGCTTGATGGACCTGCAAAGACATTCATGATATAAGTAAAACATACCTTGTTGGACCGAATGAAAGGACAAGCCTTGTTGGTTGCTTTCAAATCAAGTCTTGACTGTTCTTGGTCCTCTTGCTCAGCTTTTTGAGTGTCTTGAAGATCTTGAATGTCTTGGTCTTGCTCTTGTTCCGAATCCCTTGTCTTCTTCTTCGCACTTCTTGAAAATACTTCAATGTGGCTCTTATCGATTTTGGTGCGATTTGGTGTATAAGCTTCCTCTTCTTTGCTTAGCACTTCAGCCACAGTTTCTCCAAGTTGCTTCCGTAACTTTCGTGCTCTAGCTCTATTCATAGGCCTGTTTGGTTCCATTGGCTTGATGTCCTCATCACAAGTCATGCTTTGTGACGTGCAATTTTTCTATACGGTCCATACTTTAGCATGAACAGCCATTTGGTATCAATGACATTCTGCGATGGGTCTGGAGGAATTAAATCGAAGTATGATTCTGTATGACAGCATTTACCTCATTGATGCAAGCGGCTCTCCAATTGGGATGGTTACGTGCTTGTGTGATTGTTTTCGCTCCGTTTGGAATGAGTTTTTCTCAGTGTGGAGCGTGAATTTCTTTAATGGCAGTACTATGTTGTTTTTGGCACAAGTCTCAGCGTGCGTTTTCTATTATCGGTGGTAGATAAGGCAACGGTGATGCCTTCTCTATTAGCGGCAATGAAGAAGACAGCGAAATAGAGTTGCTAGTTGCTGGACTTGAGTTAAGTGGTGATGGGCTAAATTGTGCATTATGGTTGACGAGGTCGATTTGAGTTTTTTTTTCTTCAAGTTGTTGAGAGGACAATTGAGGTCCAATATGAGGATCATTTGATGAAAAGTCTGAGTTCAACGAGGGAGAGACGACGGGGTCATGATTCACCAATGAAGTGAGCAGCGGTGTGGCATTGACAGGCGAAGATACTGAACTGGGATCCGATTCCGTTGCTGCTGGGCTGAGTTGTACACAAGGTGGTATTGGTATTTTGGTGAGTCTGGAATCTGAGAGTTGCTGTTTGTGGAATCGATGGTGTTGATGGATTGATAATGGAAAATTGAAACTGATTTTCAAAAAATTGCACATATCTTGAGGTATACACTCAACCAGTACTCGAACCCAGACATAGATAAGCTGATTGTGTGCGAAAGTAGTCAACAAATATACAAGGAATTGATTTTGCTTCCAGCTTGTTCGTCATATGGGGACGTAATAAACACCCAAAGACTCTCAACTTCTGGCAATTTGGATTTTCTCTAAAATAATTGAGCATATGATGAAGCATTCTCAGTAACGGGAGATACCAGGCGGTTGATTAGATAAACAGCAGTGGTGAAAGTATAGTTCCAGTACACTGTTGGAAGTAATGCATGACTCAGCAAAGAAAGACCCGTTTTCACAATATGGCGATGCTTTCTCTCTGAAATACCATTATGCTCTAGTGTACGCGGTGGTGTTTTCATGTGTGAAATTCTATGAGAAGCAAGATACTGACAAAGTGCAATGTACTCGCCTCCATTATCTGAGTAAAGAGTCCATATCTTTGTCTGGAACCGATTCTCCACAAGGTTTTGAAGGTAATGAAGGTGGAATAAACATCAGATATTTGTTTGAGTGGAAATAGCCAAGTATATCGAGAATAGTGATCTATAAACAAGAGATAGTATTTATGTTGATCAATGGAAACTGTAAGTGATATCCATACAACTGAGAATAGGTATTCAAGGGGATGAGAGGAGATATTTTAGTCATAGAAAACAGCAATTTGTGAGCTTTATTGATTGAACAATCAGAACAGTGAAACTAGTTTTGAGTAGTTGTAGAAACCGGTAAACTGAATTTAGAAACAAGAGTTTTCAAAATTGAAAAAGATAGATGGCCTAAGCGAGAATGCCATGATTATAAGGTTTTTTTTGGTGTAGGTGAGGCGTAGAAGGAGGAAACGGTTGAGGTGTTTGGCCAAGTGTACAACTCTTGCTCAGCTCTGCCTTGGAGTAATAGGGTTTCTGAGTTGAGATCCTTCACCTGAAACACGATAGAGAAAAAGTGCATAGAGACTTGACTAGTGTTGCATAATCAATAGACTGATATGAGATTCTTATGCACAGATGGAACATAAAGAACATCACTGCGTTGAAGAGTTTTAGTAGGTGTGGGTAGAAGAGCAGAAACAGTGTGCGTAATCTGCATAGCGGAACCATCAGCAATCGTCACATCTTCGCCTCCATTATATGGTTGATGAAGAGACAGATTGTTGAGGTCTATGGTGAGGTGGTGTGTAGCACCACTGTCAACAACCCAATTATTTGGTTATAAGATTTTGTTGTAGCCATACTGTCTTTGAGTTGCCATGGAGCAAGAGAATTTGATGATGTAGCGTGACTTCACGAACTCAGGACAGATTGGAGTTGTGAACATCAATGAGCATTGTGTCCAAACACACCATATATCTGGCATTTCCCTTGGTATCCATGAGTCGGTTTCTAATCTGAACTTTCAGAACTGATGTCCTGTTGCTGCCAATTGTTCCTTCTATCATTACTTCGTTGTTGATTTCGGTTATAAGAATTATTAGACCCACGACACTGTGCATTATTGGCTGTGATTGGTAAATGATCTGGAGTGACAAGCTGAGCTGCAAGTTTTAACTCATGGTTTATGAGTTTCTCATGGATCTCAGTGAGCGAGGGAGATGAATCACGACCTTCTATCTGATCCACTGCTGTTTTATACTCTTCAGAGAGTCCCTCCAGAATATGTTCGACCTTATCCTCATGATTAAGTGGTTTACCAAGAATGGTGAGTTGATCAAATCGCATTTTCAGACCTTGAAAGTAATCAGCAATTGATTTGGACCCTTAGTCCAATTGCGAATTTTATGCTTCAGTTGTTTAAGATGACCTCTACTAGGTTTTGCATATGTTGCAGAGAGAGTTTCCCAGATCTCTGCAGATGTTGTTCTGGTGGCAAGTACCGGTTGAACGGATGTGGCAATGGCTCCAAGCAATGCACTGTAGATCAAGCGATCATGATGCTTCCAAGTGTGATACGCCAGGTTTGGGACAGTTGCACTGGCTATAACAAGGGTCGATGGTGGTGGAACTTTAGTGCCATCGAGATAGCCTACAAGATCATATCCATCAAGTAAGGCTTGAACCTGACGACTCCACATCAGAAAATTTGTTGAATTCAGCTTGGTGACATTTGTTATATTGACATTAAAGAGAGTTGTACCCTCTATCACGGAGATGGTGTCTTGAGATAAAGTAGGTGATGAAGCCATTGGAGATGTAGTGACAAAACATGTAAATTTTGGGTAGGTATTGATGCTCTAATACCATGTAAGATAAGAGGCTGAATTGATGTATTATTGACATGAATTACAATATATATATATACAAGAGATTAACCCTAATGTGTCTAATATATAATTACATAATAGTCCTTTCTATATATATGCTCTATATTCCCACCGTTGGATCGAGCTGAAATTTGGATACAAGATTACCACATGAATTGGCTTTCATTTGGAGGTGGTTTGAGGGAAACCAGACAAGTAGTTAAGAAGATATGACAATTTTACCGAAGATATGTCATTCTGGCCGAGAACAGGTGCCACCAGAAGATGCACTCGACCTGAAGATCAACCTGCTAAGACCTTGATTGATCGATCAACCCCTTGATTGATCGATCATCGAACTTTCGCAAGAAAAACAAAATTTTACTTATTTTGTACCAGACGCGTTTTTATCCTATTTAAATAGATTTCTGGGAACTTTTAGGGCATTCTATCATTACTTTCAGTAGTCATTCTTGTAACTTTTGGGGAGAAAATCTCTATCCTCCACAATACCATTGGAGAAGATTTTTGAATCATATTTCTATTTAATTAAGTTTATTATTATGTTTCTATTCTTCTTCTTTGTTTGCTTCTTTTCTATCATGCTTGAGTAGTTTACCAATCAGGTTTAGAGAATTTCTAGGGATTTAGGGATTAATGAATTAGGAACAAATAGGTCTCGATGTTATGTGTTCTCCATCTAAGACTGAGTTTAATGTTTAGGTTAGACTGGCCACCTAGTCTATGATCTTAAGTTGTTTAACTCTCCAAAAGCGTGTTAGATCCCTGAACTAGCTTAGATGAGCAATTAGATTTAACCAATGATAGTTGATTATTAAGGATAGTTGTGGACATATTAGACCCAATCGATAATGCCTATTTACATCTCTAGGACCAACGATAATTAGAAGCATCAGAATGATAAACAGAGTAGTAGGCACCACGACAGTGGGTTTGCTAGAATTCTATGTTTAAGTCGAGAATTGGTTGAATGAATGTCTAGAATAGCTTCTTGATTTTGATCCCTGCTTCCTGATGAACTCCTGATACCTGATGCCTTTATGTATTATTTTTATATCGTTATAGTTTTGTTTAGTTTCCATCTTTTTTTATTTGTCTTAGCTTGAGTTTAATCTAGAGATTAATAGTGGATTTGATCCCTAAGTGCTACATCGATACGATACGCACGAGAGATTAAATTGGTATAATTAACCTTGTATCACTTGTTAATAAAGTAAATTACGAAATAATGAAGATATACAAAGGTTACCGTTAAAGATGCTAGCACAAGTCTCAAGAGAAGAAATCACGGCCTTTTGCTTCTTAGCTGCTCGAAAAGCTGCATCTTGGATGTCGGTCACAGACTTCGAGACTTTCTTAAGAGTAGAAATCTCCTTACCTGATCTCAAGCAATCCTCCTCAAATTCCGATGTGACTCTGGACAAATCAGCCTGGACTGCCATTAAGGACAACTTCGCCTCTGCTGATTCTCGTCGAGATTCCTCTAGTTGCTTGAGCACGTTGTCGAGCTGACGAGAACTCTCAGCACTAGCAGCCATAATCTTCTCCTTCTTGAAAAGAACCGAGTTCACTAAGCAATGAACTAGGAGAAGGAAGCAAGTCAGCATGAGAAAAATCGGAAACAAGCTAAGAGGAACCAAAATAAAAGCACTAGATTACCGAGAACACCGACTTTGCTGTTTTGACATACCCCATCTTGTTGAGCATCTCGGGAACAGGGGGAGATCCTCAATGGTGTGTTTGAGGAAATGCATTAAATCGGCCCCGCCCAACTTGGAATCCTTGATAGGATCCGATTCCTCCAGAACATACGGTAAATGGAAATCTCCAGAAGATTCACTCCTTTTGTTTAAGGAGACTTCAAGAGGAGGAGAGGACCCCATACATTTAGCCACCTTCTTCCGAGCGGAATCAGCAGCAGCGTCCCGACCTAATATTACCAAGCAGTGTCTAAATCATCTCGTCACTTAAACACTTTGCAAAAAGAGGCTTTTAAAAAAAAGGATCCCTTTAACGATAGATTCAAAGGCCGACTTTTTCTTCTTGGTCTTTTTCAGCTCTGAGGAACCATAGGGGAATTGAGAGATTCCAAATTCTTAACCTTAACTAAAGTTTTTGACTCCTTCTTACTAGAAGTCTGGGAACTTATGGAACCCTTGCTAACCTTCTCAGAAAGCTCAGCCACGGCCTCACAAGCCGGTTCAGTCTCAGCAGCCGGTGCAGTCTTAGCAGCCGGAATATCAACATTGCGAGACTCCAAGTTGGTATTTGGAGCCTTAGGAGTTGCAACTGGCGACACTGCGGTCATCGAATCCCTTTCCAAGATAGAGTTAGAAGGGTGAAAAACATTGGATCTACTAGAGGAAGCTGGAGTACCTCCCAGAATAGCATCCAAACTATCTAGAATGTTGGGCATCTTGAAGTCATTAACCCCCATGTTGGCGTCGAGAATCCCTAAAAAAAGAGGAAAACTCAGCCAAAATTAAAACTGTAGAAATGTGAGAATCATAAAAAGGGGGATAATAGATTGCCTCTTTGATAACAAGAAGCTGTTCTCTGAAGGAAACCTGCCGACAAAAGCTTCCAGTCAAAACGGGGAGTGCTGAAAAGGCAATTTTGAAGCGCCTGGTAATTGGAAAATTGAGGATGATGCTTTACTACAGAAAGAGAAAACAAAAATAAGGATCAGAGTGATAGAATCTATTAAATTTTCAAACAAACACCTAGAAATCTACACGGAGTTCTCGTCCAAGTAGAAAGAAATATCAACGGTTGCGACGGATGGAAGACATCGCTAGGACGAACAAAAAAGAAATGACTTTTCCAACTCAAAAATTTGGAAGTCAGATTGTCCAAAAACCGATTACCGGTTCTTGACCTAGCAAAAAAGGTCCCTTCCGAGGAATTAATTTCATAGTAGTCAGCCACCTCTTCAAAAAGGTGAATTGAGACATTAACTCCGGCTTCACTTCCAAACATTAGCGACCCGACGATGTTCGCAACTCCAGCAACTTCAGGTTGAGTCATTGCAATTTTCCGAGCAAAGCAGTACCAAGGAAACAAATCTAGAATTGGAAACATTTTGGTTTCCGTAAACCACCAATCGTAAATCGCAATAAAACTCTCAGGAGGGTTCCATGTACGAGAATCAAGATGAGAGAAAATCTCGACCTCCCTCATCTAGGGACACGCTAAAAATAGTTTCTCTAGTCTCCTTGAATTAATGATGGATGGACAAATATCAAGTCCATCATGCCAATCACCTAAGTCGTTACCTGGGCTATTTACGAAAAACATCTCTACACCCTCTTGGGTTTGGCTGCTACTAGAAGCAGAAGAAGGACTAGAGTCGGCAAACTCAGAGCTAGAGCTAGAACTAAAACTATTTTTTTCCATCTCGGCAATACTTCACTTGTAAATAATAAAGCAAGTCAAAAAAAGTGAAGAGGGAAAGAAGAGAGAGAAGTTACCTCGTAATTTGCGGTTGAAAGTAAAAATGTGAAGGGAAGTGGAGTGCTATTTAAAGTGGAAGAGTGGATACCGAATTGATGCGCAATGATGATTCGCATAAAACAGAGGCGACTGTTCGACTAGAACACTCACAAACTGACACGTGAACCAAAGATTCTGGAAGTTGGAAAAATTTCTGACTTGGAAATTCGGCACCAAAATTTTCTGAGTCTGGGGGGAAATTGTTGGAGGTGGATCTGAGATCCTACTTTGGTCCACGGAAAATAACAGGTCGAATACAAAAGAACAACCCGGTTACAAGCACTAAGTCTTCAACTCGGATAACATATTTGACTCGGAAAAAGTCTCATCTCGGAAGGTTTTTCGAACCTGAAGAGAAGTCAGATGACACGTGAGCAAAAAAATGGAAATATTCCTGTTCCGACATGGAAAATTTCCATAAATCTAGTACGAATCTTAACAGATTCAGTCTTATCTAAACAATTGTAAATTTTCCTTTATTTTCTACACATGTAACCGTCTCTATGAACTATAAATAGAGGCACTATCTTTTGAAAAAAGATTCACTTTTTGACATACTTTGAGCTAATAAGAACATCCTAGTTGGCAATCATCTCTACTCGTTTTGGTTAACTACTCTTGCTCAAATCCAACTCACAAATGTTCTTGCTCATTCTCTCTCACTTTCTTAATTAGGATCCTTGATTCTAAGTATTACTCGTACTAGAACCGATTCTAACAAACCGGATATCATTAACTTATTTGGTAGCATGCTGATTAACTGGATATCATTTTCTTTTATCCTAGCACGTTGATTTCAACTCATGATTCTTTCTTTGGATATTTCATGGGCCGTATACTTAATTCCGAGTCCATTTTGAACCCTTATTGTTTCGATTATAGAAAAATGTTTTTGGTTAGGAATTAAATATTTATCTTTGTTAATATTTATTACTAGAGTTCAATTTCAGAGAATTGCTCTACATAGTATTATGAAGGGTTAAGATATTGAGTATGAATATGAATCGGAAAAATAAAACTAATCCATATGAGTATTGATTTCTTTTGGGCATATTTAATTGTACACTGCCAGATCTTATACACATCACTTTGTTTAGATAAAGACAGAACATTTCTTCACAGTTCATTTAGTCGTTGCACATCAAGACAAAGTAGATAACAGCATAAATAAATAAATAATTTCAATATATCTATAAAACTTATATATACCACCAATTACATAATTTCACATAATAATTCTTACATATTATACATTGTAAAATAGACAAAGTCTTATAGAAACAATGCAAGAATCAAACCGTACGGTTTTGTTCGACAAATACGAGATCGGAAAACTTATCGGAACCGGTAGCTTCGCCAAAGTCTATCACGGCAAAGATATCTCCACCGACGATGACGTAGCAATCAAGGTAATCAATAAAGATCTCGTATCAAAACGTCGTAACATGACGGAACAAATCGAACGAGAAATCTCCGTTATGCGACTTCTTCGTCATCCAAACGTCGTCGAATTTCGTGAAGTAATGGCTACAAAGAGAAAGATCTTTATAGTTATGGAGTACATTAATGGTGGAGAGCTTTTTGAAATGATTGATAAAGATGGAAAGCTTTGTGAAGATTTAGCTCGAAAGTATTTTCAACAATTGATCTCAGCCGTTGATTTTTGTCATAGTCGCGGTGTTTTCCACCGCGATATTAAACCGGAGAATCTGTTACTTGATGGAGAAGGTGATCTTAAGGTTTCGGATTTTGGATTGTCGGCGTTAATGATGCCTGAAGGATTAGGTGGACGACGTGGAAGTAGTGAAGATCTTCTACATACGAGATGTGGAACACCGGCTTACGTGGCGCCGGAGGTTTTACGGAATAAAGGTTATGTCGGAGCTACGGCGGATACTTGGTCGTGTGGGATTGTTTTGTATGCACTCCTTGCTGGTTTCTTGCCGTTTATCGACGAAAATGTCATGGCCTTGTACACGTAAGTAAACCGTTGACCTGATTTTGGTTTAACCAAGCCAAACCAAATTAACAAAGCCAAACCGAATTTATATATATTAACTTTATTTTTGGTCCACATCCAAATGAAAGTTTTATTTATTTGGGATACTAAGTTACAACTACAGAACGTATGAGTATTGTTGTAGTAGATTGTGAATTGAAAATATCATTTTGTGAAAAATATTCAAGAGGGATCAACTATTAGTTTATATATTTGAATTACTCATATTTAACTATTAGTTATTACTCATAATAAATAAGTAATAACTAACTAAATTTAATTAAGGTGGTACATTTTTAATATATGTTTTGTTAAAAATAATATTTATTTTGATAAAGTTTGGTTAGTTTGGTTTTATTTTACATAGTTTTAAGTTTAGTTTGGTCTGAAATCGACAAATTTTTATTTAATTCAGATTATTATAAAATTCAGAGGTAGGATTCGAGAATTTTAGTCGGGGCAGTTTAAGAATTTTGGTGCACTTTGAGAATTTTGTCAAGCTCTAAGAACTGTTTATTAAGCAAGGTGTGGAATTTACTACTGTTCTATAATCCAATACTTTTGAACGAGATTGTTAATCGATCACAATCTATGAACAGGAAGATCTTTAAGGCAGAAGTTGAGTTCCCTCCATGGTTTTCCTCAGAATCTAAAGAACTAATTTCAAAGTTGCTTGAGGCTGATCCTGAACAACGGATTACAATGTCCGAGATCAAAATGACTCCATGGTTTCAGAAGAACTTTACGCCACCGGAGGCTTTTTCACTCGACGAGATCATACCATCTCCACCACCAGAGCCACCAGCAAAGAAGAGAAAAGAAAAGATTGATGAAGAGGACGATGTATCATCACCAAGGTCCTTCAATGCCTTTGAATTCATTTCATCAATGTCTTCAGGTTTCGACCTCTCCAACTTATTCGAGATCAAACGGAAGCCAAAGCGGATGTTCACATCGAAGTTTCCAGCTAAATCTGTGAAGGAGAGGCTGGAGACAGCGGCTCGTGATATGAACATGAGAGTGAAACATATGAAAGACTGCAAGATGAAGCTGCAGAAGAGAACTGAAGGCCGCAAAGGGAGGCTCTCAGTGATAGCAGAAGTTTTCGAAGTCGCTCCTGAAGTATCTGTAGTTGAGTTCTGCAAATCTTCCGGAGATACCTTAGAGTACCAACTCTTCTGCGAGGACGATGTCAGGCCAGCTCTTAAAGACATCGTCTGGTCATGGCAAGGTGATGATGATGACGATGATAATATTAACACTACTGACAATGTTAACTTTAATGATAATGCAACGAAAAATACTTCATGAGATGTAATATTTCAAGTTTTGGCATTGGATGTGCGAGAGCGAGACTATCTGATTGTGAAACTACATGAACATATGAAAATTTAAATAATTTACATTATAAAACATAATATAATACTATCATTATACGCAAATTATTTATGAGTACAATGTATAATGTAAGGTATACAACAAACTAACCAGAAATAATTTCTGGTTACTTCACCATCAGTCTCTAAATGCTCTCATGAGCAAGAAGTCTTTAAGCAGCAAGCAACTTCTGGATGTCCTTCTGCAACACAAATGTTTGGTTACAAACCGGGAATCAAACTGCTATGAATCAAACCGGAAGTAGTAGTCCTTTAAGCTTACCTCAATTTGGAAAGGCGATGTGGTGGGAGGGTACCTCTCAACAACCTTTCCCTTTTTATCAATCAGGAACTTCTCAAAGTTCCATTTAATGAGACCACCTAAGAATCCTCCTGCGTTTGATTTCAAGAAATCGTAGATGGGAGCTGTGCTCGGTCCATTTACATCAACCTGTCAAATTCAATGTCATTAAATCTGCAACCCAAAATAGAAGAATGAATGTTTTGGATTATCTCTACCTTATCAAATATAGGGAACTCTGCTTTAAATCGGGTACAAGCGAATTGTTTGATCTCAGGGTTTGACCCAGGCTCTTGACCACCAAACTGATTGCAGGGAAAAGCAAGAATCTCAAATCCTGTAATGAAAGCAAAAAAGAATTGCTACATGTTACTATATACAAACTCATTGAGAACATAAAACGTATGCATTGGCTACTGCCCCCATAAAATGCTTATAGACAAGTTCCATAATCTAACGAT
Organism: Lepidium aucheri; assembly: GCA_900406435.1. Taxonomy (NCBI): domain Eukaryota; kingdom Viridiplantae; phylum Streptophyta; class Magnoliopsida; order Brassicales; family Brassicaceae; genus Lepidium; species Lepidium aucheri. The sequence goes on from OVBA01002974.1 coordinate 12,369, forward strand.
TTTTAAGATCGAAGAACAGATGAGTTGAGATTAACAACAATCCAACAAGATACTGAAATTTGCTTGCAGTTCAAAGGTTGCGAAACGAGTTCATTTCCCTAGATTTAAGGTGAACTGCAAGCTATTAACACTGTCCGTGGAACTAGCAAAAATCAGACCGAGTCATGTTGACAGCTAGAACGATGATAAAAATGTACAGAACAATGGCAGTGAACACAAAATACTAGGAATTTTTAGTCAGCAACAAACATCAGTATGTCCAAAACGGCAGAGAATGACGAAAATGAAGAATGCGCTCCAAGAACAAGAAATTCATAAACAAGCAACACTGTGGCAGCAAATAGATCTAATTAAAGCTCACCTTGGCTCTTGTATTTCTCGTAAAGATGTGAAAGCTCTGAGTAATTCGATGATGTCAGACCACTGAGTGTTTCATGAAAACACAAGATCAGAAACCTCTCCAAGAACTATGAATGAACATAAGACCTAACCAAAATCACATCAAGATGATGAATTAAGGAGAAAAAGTTACCATCTCGAAGCAACATTTACAATCAACATAACTTTCCCCTTGAACTTATTCAAAGCAACATCTTTCCCATCAATATCCTGCCTCCAAAACAATACAATATTAAAATCCAATTACGTCACAAATTCTACAGTTTGACTAACCTAAGAGTATAAATTCAATAAAATACGAAACTAGAAGGTTAAAATACTTCAGTATCATTACAATCTAAAATTCCCAATTCAGTAAAGAGCAGAGACACAGAAGAGAAGAACCCTAGTGTCTTTATTTCTCAACTGAATAAAAGAATAAGAATCAAACCTTAACGGTGAAGTCGTGAACCGTCTTTTCAGCAGCAGCTCTAGCGTTAACACTGAAAGACCGGGACTTGAAGAGAAACCCAGGATTAATGGGAGATTTCATGGAAAACCCATTACTCAGATTTGAGAAATTCGATATTCCGGTGGGGAATTTTAAGGAAGGAATAAGAAAAGTTGCAGATGAAGTAGGTCGGGAACCGTTGAATACTACAGAGAATGGTGCGTAAGAAGAAGATGAAGAAGCCATAGAAACCATGGCAAATCTGAGACAGAGGTTTTCTGTTCGTTTGCTTTGGACCAACTTTTCACAGAAACTCGGAGCACATAGACTGAGAGGCCGAAAGCACTTTATATCATACAAAATTGGGAAAGCTGTCAGAATTTTTTTTTTTTTTTTCACACAATAAAGTTTTATTAGAAGGAGAATAGGTTTGAAGGCCTTAACAGTTTAACAACAAATGGAGGAGATGATCTCCTCAACTTGTAATAAAAAACTAGAAATAAGTGCCAAAATTACAACATCAACACATTATAAATCTTATTTACTTGAGAATTGAGTAGACTTGAAAAGATAAAGTTCATGTGCTTTGTTTCAATGTTCTCTAATGGTTATGGAGAAACATCATCTAATGGTTATGGAGAAACATCTACTAATCAGGCCTTAATCAAATCTGATTTTTTGTTCTTGTGGAGGAGACTTAAACAGCCAAATAATCGATTCATCAAACTTTTTAGGAAAAGAGTGATGAAGGATGCGATTCAATTAAAACAAGGGTTTATGGTAACATATCTTATTACCAAAATAAAAACTCAGACATAATTTATTCTTGAGCTAAGAGATGAAAGAGAAGACCTTGTAATGAAATCTAGTCAAAGATTGATGGAGAAGATAAACCAAACAGCTTCAGAGAAACTCTTGGTAGGAAAACTCTCATCCAAAGGGGAAAGAAACCAAGCAACAGAGAGAAGCTCTTGGAGAAAATCTCAGATCTCGAAGTTACAAGGTGGAGAAGATGAAAGTTTACAATGAAAAGACATACCATAGAGAGGTACAAGCAATAGCCTCCCTTTTCCGATGACGGTGAGAATCACCGACCACTGAAAAAAGGATATTGGGGATGATGGTGGTGATCTCTAGAAGAGAGAGAAGAGTGACTATTGAGCATTGGGGATACTAAATGGTCAAATTGAATATTGAACTCCCGCAAGCCGATTAATAAATCTTTTGCTTTTTATATTTTCATTAAAAAAATCATCATTTTATCTCCGCATTTAACTAAAGAAAGAAAGAGAAATTGGTTAAAGATAGAAAATAAAAAGAAATATGAAACATTCAATTTGTTTTCACTTTTTGTCTTGGGTTTTGGAAAACAACTTATATTTTGAAACAAAAAACCCTCTAAAACAACTTATATTATGAAACGAGAGAGTATTAAATAACAAAGTTTTTGTTTTAAGTTGACTAAGTTAATTGAACCTAATGAAAATTTCATATCGAAAGTGTCTCTGGAATTGAAAGTCAAATCAATTTTGGAAATTCGATTCAGTTCTTTTTTTTAAGAACTCCTAAGCTTGATTTTGTTTTTTTTTTTAAGAATAAGCTCAACTTTGTCAGTTTGAAATATTGTTTTCAAATCGACGAATTTGAGCTCAGCTTTGAAAGAAAAGACAAAATCAATCTTAAAGGTTCTTGAAAAGGAAGATAAGAAGTGAATTGAACTTTCAAAATTGATTTTGTTTTCCATTTTACAGACAATTTCGATTTGAGATTTATGTTAGGTTCAATTGGCTTAGTCAACTTAAAGTTGAAGGTTCAATTAGAAGTCAAGGAAAACATTGTTATTTAATAAATTATTGTCGAAATTCATTGTTCAGTTTTATTTTTTTAGTAAGTTCTGTGTTAAATCAATATTTTTCCCTTCTCAAAAGTATAGGAATAAAATAGATATAAATAAATAAAACTTAATTTAATACTGATATTTTTGAGCCATAAAAATATATACTTCATTTCGATCCAGGTCCTAAGAAAAAGACATCCTTGTATAACATATAGTTACGTACTTACGTATATGAGATTATTTAATTACTGCATATATATATATATATATATACACACAATATAGTTTGTATTTAACATGAGTAACTGTGTATGTAAATGTCAATTCTTAAAAAATCAACACTTAAATGTTAATTATATTTATGCTAATAAGTTATCAAGATTTTGTTGTGTATATAGTATACGATTGACAGTGGGCATTTTTCTTACGAAATATATAATTGTATTTAGTTAGATTTCTAATAAGAAAAAATCATAAGAATTTTTACCAAAAAAAAAGGATTTAAGAAGACTAAGATTCTTCTTAAAAACAAAAGTTTTCTTACTAGCAAATACTTCTCTAATCAATTGTTTTAAGGTACTGCAGAAAAAGAAATATATATATATATATATACACGTATATATATACGACATTTCAAATATACTTTTTTCCATGTTCAAAAATATATATTACCAATACATTTTCAAAATGCACTATAAATTTTCATAATAAGAGTAATAGTTTATACTAAAGATATATTCTTGTACTGTATATTTCTTTTTTATGTCTCAAATTTATATTTATATTTCATCTTCAATTTTTGTTCACTTCCTTTCCTCAATCCTTATCCTAATTATCTGTGCCTCGGTGCTTATATGTCGTACTCAAAAAATAGTTTTAATGGTGGCAAAGCCTATCCATTATGTTGTTTTTTTGTGTATATATTAAAATGGTCGATGACAAAAATGAATACTAGTAAGATGTGACAGCTAGATTGCATAAAAACTTTATTGGAACTCTGTTTCCTGTTTCAGAAACGTTTCAAAATAAAAAATTCTCGGAAACACAGTACAAACGTTAAAAACACACAATTCTTAAAATCTTGAATAGGAAACGTGATAAAAACGCAAGTCCGATTTATATTTTTGTACTAAATCTTAATCAATTAAAAGTTAAGTGAAAACGAAATTTTAAACCTGTGATATCGAACTTTATGTTTTTATAGTTAAACGAGTTACTATTAGTTAAGAGGATCTGTATTTGTTTTAAAATATTTTATATGATTTGGATTTTAATGTTTTACACAAATATCGACTATATATATATATATATATATTTTTTCAAAACGTACCAGTTTTCTAAAAAATTTCGTTTTGACATTTTCGTATATTTCGTTTTTACATATGCGTTTCCGTTTGATGTAATTGAAGTTATATGTTATTTTTTGGGTAGGATGAAGTTATATGTTAATTGTGTTGTGTGCTATGCGCAAAAAAAGAAAAAAAAAACGAGGAAGAAAAGAGTATTAAAGCCCTATCATTTCTCCTTTATTATTTGATTTATAAACCTTTTATTACGAATTAATATTTATTTTTAATATATATAAATAAAATATTAATATTAATATATATATATATATAACAAACTAATTAATAAAAACATAAATCATTTCATTGAAACAAGACAAAAATAACATCCATCGAAGAAATAAAATAAGGAAACATGAACAAAATATAGAAGGCTAAGACAATAAACAGTGTTGGATATGTAGCTCTTCAAACAATGTTTCAGTTCATAATGACATGTAATATACATCTTTATTATATAATTTGTGACTTTCATTTACAGTATTGCAATTAGTATTTGATCTTATGTCTATTGTGGTGTTTTAACAAAATAATTTAACAAATATCATATTACTATCGAGAAATATGTTTTTGTAAATTTTAAACGAGATATTGGAAAAAAACATATGTAGCTAAGATATCAATTAGTGTTAATTTTTTCTTAATTAGGGCTATACCGGATTACGCCCATTTTTTGTTTATATATATATATATATATGTATAAATATAATTTTTAATACTAATGTATATTATTATTCTCAATAAAATAATTGTTTGCAAATTTGATATTTTAGAAAACTAAAGAATTTTTTTTTTGTATTATTATTATAATATGTTTTCCTAGATATTGAATAAAATTTGGTTGTAGAGTAAAATGATTATACATTCATGTAGATATCCTCTTGTTTCAAGGTAAATAGTGAAGTTGTAATTTTCTTTTACACGAATAGTTTTTTTTTTCAAATAATTGTAGAATGAAAATGACTATGTTCGTGACTATCCTTCATTTAGCTTCGAAGTTGTACACAAGACTGTAATATTTCTGGAATTGAAAATAAAACTGAAAACGAACATGTCTAATGCTAAGAGAAATTCAGACCTCGGTTAAACTACCGAGAGCTTATTTTTCTTCATAAACCTCTTGTACTTAATATTCATAAATATAACTCCATTTTAGGATCTTCGTACATGATCTGCATGAATGCATCACCTAAGTTATTTCAGAAGGAAATCAAAGCACAACATGCTTTTACTTTTATATTAAAATCTTACATAAGATAGAGAAATCTAATTTTCGCTATCAAATTATTTGAACAGAATTTATTTTTCCCGATTAAGAAGCCATAACACTCAAGATAGTGGTACAAATTTAAGTGACTTTGGTCTCCACACTAATAAATAGGAACAAATAACAGGAAACAATGTAAAAGGCTGCAGACTAAAAGAGCTGCAAATCAAAAATGAACCAGCTAGATGAGTGATTACAAAGAAAAATTCCATAAAAAAGGACATAAAGCAGGAATGAACTATTACCAGACCTCAACTTTTAGTAGTTTTTCATCCCATCTCGACTCTCTATTTTTCTTCTTGATTTGAAAATTCATATTCCTTAAAGTGTTCATATTCAACTTCTACAATGACATGTTCACGTGATTTTTTGCTAGGTTATTGGCTCGTTTGGTTCTACAGATTTTAGGGGGGAAATGGTTGAAACATACATGAATTTTTGATGTCGTGCCAATTCATACACAAACTCGTATGCCAGACTTACACCTACGTTCATTAATAAAAATTGTAAATTTCATACGTGAACTATCATTTTTTGGCCAAAATCAATGTTGACTGTTATCTCTATTTGTCAACCGTTAATGTGACACGTGTATGACTGAAAACATGACACGTGTAGGATCAAATAAATTTTATTAAAATAAAATCAAAATAAATTAAAATAAATTATAATAAATTGTAATAAATTATAATAAATTAATATAAATTATTTTAAATTAAAAATATGAAATAAATTAACATAAATTATTTTAAATTGAAGATAAATTAAAATAAATGACATAAATTAGAATAAAATAAAATAAATACATAAATAAAATAAACATAAATTATTTTATATTGAAATAAATTAAAATAAATTATATAAAATCAGAATAATTTAAAATAAATAAATAAAATAAATTTAAATAAAAATATATAATAAATGTAAGCAAATAAAAACAAATTAAATTAAAATAAATTAATATTTCCATTTCTTTCCTTGATGGTTATATCCACAATAGTGAATACATTTGCTACTTCCAAGTCTAATAGTTTTGCTGGTGTGTGAATGAAAACCGGTTGGCCAACTAGAGAAAGTCATGGCTCCCTATCAGCCACAAACATGGATTGACCATCAATTTGCCAAACTTTTTGCTGCAATACTCTCTTTGTGTGATAGGACATGGAATTCTTATTTGGACTGATTTTGGTCCTTGCTTAGAGATGGTAATATCTCGCTTATGGTGGCTCCATATTCCATTCAGAATTGCGAATAATGCACCTTTAGGTAGAAGATTTCCCTCAAACTGACTGATTATGAACTCGTCCCATCTGTGTTTGTTTTTGAGGAGTACCTCTATTTGGACACATGGTTTCACATGATTCAAGTACATACGGTTGTGCTTGCTGCAGTATCTTGCTCGAAGAACCTAGAAACAGGTCCTTCCAAGTGGGTTTGGTAGCTTCCAAACCGACTTATTTCACTCTCTATGAGATTTTAAAATGGCTAATATTTGCTATACTTCTTCCACTTTTTGATATTCAATTTTCAAAATTTTCAACAATTCAAAATTTTTCAGCAATTTTCAATTTTCAGATAGGGAGTCAGGACTTTCTCGAGTTGGCTAACCGGTTTTCATTCACTCTCATCAACAAAACTATTAGACTTGTAAGTAGCAAAATTATTCACAATTGTGGATATAACCATCAAGGAAAGAAATAGAAATATTAATTTATTTAATTTATTTTTATATATTTATATTTATTTTATATTTTTATTTAAATTTATTTTATTTATTTCAATTTGTTCTAGTTTTATATAATTTATTTCAATTTAAAATAATTTATGTTTATTTATTTTATGTATTTATTTTATTTTATTCTAATTTATGTCATTTATTTTAACTTATCTTCAATTTAAAATAATTTATTTAAATTTATCTTCAATTTAAAATAATTTATTTTAATTTATTATACTTTATTTTAATTTATTATATTTTATTCTAATTTATTGTGATTTTATTTTAATAAAATTTATTTGACCCCACACGTGTTAAGTTTTCAGCCATACACGTGTCACGTTAACGGTTGACTTACAGAGATAATGATCAACTTTGATTTTGTCCGAAAAGTGATAGTTCGTGTATGAAATTTCAATTTTTATTAATGAACTTAGGTTTAAGTCTGGCACACGAGTTCGTGTATGAATCGGCACGACGTCAAAAGTTCAGGTAGGTTTCGGCCGTTTTCCCGATTTTAGGAGCTCAAGTTTCATGACTTTTGGTTCCTTAGGCATAAGTTCATATCGTGGAATCACATTCGTTCGTATCTTATCATGTTTACCAACCTAAAATTGATCAAGAAGAAGAGAAGCAAATGATTTCAAGTGATTTATGGAGAAAGTAAATTTTGGCAACAAAGAGGTTCTTACTTGTTCCTAGTTATATAAACAGTGAGCTGTAACTCTTGGCAGGAGGAGAAGGGGGCCCAAGGGAGCTCAGACGTAGTATGAGATCGAGAATGAAGGATGCTGTTAGTGAAGGGGATAGTTGTTACCAGCAGCAAGGTCAGATAAGGTTGTGGCTGTCCAAGTGTGCTTAATGAAATCTCGGATTCCATCTGGAGAACATGGTAAGGACCAAAATTTATGGCAACAGCGAGGTGGAGCTTTCAAACCAAGGTTTCGGACAGCTAAAACTTTGGCTCAGCTTCGAATACCTTCTCCCACATTGCCTTGGAGTCGAGCTGTATGGTTCTCACAAGCAATCCCAAAATGTTCATTCATTAAGTGGATAGTGGTTAAAGGAAGATTGAACACCAGGGATAGACTACGAAGCTGGGGGATAAATGTGCCCTCAGAATGTGTCCTTTGCCACATACATGATGAAACCCATTCTCACCTATTCTTCGAATGTGATTTCTCCAGGGATCTTTGGTCCAACCTCGCACATCAGATTTCTTGTCATCCACCAGATTCATTGTTAGCTTCGTGTACTAGCATTATACTCAAACTCTTGCTACATGTTGCTATATACTCAATTTGGAAAGAACAAAGCAGAAGGGTTTTTAACTAGGAAATCACACCACCATCTGCATTAAAGATCGACAAAGATCGCACCATGCGTAAGAGATTATATTCCACACAAGGATCCACATTCACCTATCTCCCTTCTAGGGTTTTATTTTGGTTGTATTTCTAACGTATAAGGACTTCAATTAGTTAGAGCCTAATTCCATCCATCTCTCTTTAGTAGTGCTTTTCATTTTGTAAATCCATGATTCTGAGAACTTTTTTTATTGGTATAAATTTAACATTCAGATCAAAAAAAAAAAAACTCTTGATTCTCTAGTTCTTTGAAAACTAAATCGAATCCATTGTTCCATTCTGGAATTAATTTAGTGTGTTTAACGACCATCTTCTTACCAAAAACCTTGTCTCTAGATAGTGTTAATTTCACATGATGTTCTGATCCACCGAAAAGATCTGTCTTCTTTACCTTTATTGCCTTTATGACCTTCACATCAAGCACTCCAACACTTTTCATGACTCTACAAAACAATCAAGTTGTAAAATAGCAAATTTTCAAGAGTAACACCAAAGTAAAGACATTTGACAAAAGAACGTACTTAGAAGGATCCATTAATTGTACATTCAAAGTCTTTCGCCATAGGTACATGTTATCAACCTGATTTTAATGGTTCCTACAATAATTAGGAAATGAATCGAAAATAGGTTTTAGGTCTAGATAAAAATGTCTTCTAAGGTTAACAGCTTCCAAATGTGTTACCTTAAAAAATGGTTATAAACCAGTTTGAGAAAGAAGAGTAATAGAAACTTATTTTCACCTGATTTGATATTATCTAAAGCATGGAGAAGAGCTCTCTTGTGCCTGATCCCATAGTCGTTCATTTGATGAACTATACATAATCCCAAATACAAAAGCAGTGCTTTGTCCATTACTGGAGGCCTGGAAAGCAGGAGAAAGAGTGGGGAAGATGAGGGGGGAGAAAACATATGAGAAGGTGAGCGGAAGTTGCTAATAAATTGCTTTATATATATGCTGACGTTTTGATACAATTAATTAGATGCTTAAGAATGAAGAGAAGGTATTTCGAATAATTTGTGAAAATTTTCTGACATGGCAAAAATTGCTGACCTGGCAATTTGATAGGAAAGTAAAATCTAGGCCGATGCTGATGGCCCAAAAAACCACAAATAGCTTCTTTTAGTATGTATATATAGATTATTAATATTTAATCAAATTTTTTTTAATTTTTCTTATTCTGGCAGGAAAACCAAATGCAAATGGTCAGAAACTGTCATGTGCTAAAATGGAAATCATAGAGTCGACATAAATGTGTTATAAACCACATGATATATAAGAATGCCAAAATTCTTGTAGTGACAAAAGTGTTACGAAATCTTTTTGTAAAGTGATGCCAAATAAATCTAAAAGTTGCAGGTGTAAACCGTCATCGTGCAAATGAATCTTAATCTATGTTTATTGTGTTCTTTTTGGGGCAAGAAAGGTTACAGATGAATTAAGTCTGGAATTGTTGAAAACTGCCGTGAATGGTGTGTAAGAACAAGAAGAAGCCATGTTAGTAAATTATGGAGCTTTATGTTTGTTTGGTTTGGAGTTCGGAGCAATGTTTCACCTTCCTAGAGAAACTTGGAGCTCAGAGTTTGAGAGGCTAAGAGCACTTAATAAAATATATGTTATGCCAAAAACACATAAATAAAATTTATTATATAAATTACGGTTTCTAAAAGTTACTTATTAATAGGATTCTTCCAAATATCATATCCAATTATCAGAAAACTTTTCGTATTTATATAATATAAAAAAGACAAATATATATTTTAAAAATTGTTTATCTCTATTATGAAATATTTATCTTTATTCACAATCCTAGCATAAAAAAAAATAGAATCACAAATATTTATCTTATACAAAGAATATAAATATAATTTTTTTAAAAAATTTGCATATAAATCTGCATAAAGTTTCATAATTTTAATTAAAAATTCCTAGCATAATATAATTATTGATATATGTCTTTATTACTAAATACTTTTTCTATGTATATTATTCTAATTTAAAATAAATCCTAAATAAAAACAAAAGTATGAATGTTAATGTTATATAAAGTTGTGTTTTCAAAAGTTACTAGTTAGTACTCAACATGACTGAACCACATGTCAAATCCAACATTTAGAAAAACCTACTATATAAAGTTAGGTTTTCAAAAGTTAGTAACTTACACAATTGTTTTACATGTTAAATCTAACAATTAGAAATTTTGCTGTACTAATATATTTTTAAAGAAAAGATAAAATAATTATTAAAGTAAATTTTTTTTACAAAATTGAATCAAAATTGAATTTTTTGAAGGTTATAGTCCATGAAATATTGCAGTGTCTCAAAAAAAATTAACTAAAAAATCATGTTGAGAAAAAGATCATGATCCAAATATTATTGCAAAGCGGAGTCAAAAATAATATATATAACTACAAATATATCCAAAATAGTATATATATATATATTACTTATATACACCCAAAAAATTAAGATTGACGGTCTAATTTCACCTCATTCGATATAACTACAAATATACCCAAACTTCAACAATCTATGTAATTCCACACAATTTTAAAGATAAAATTTTAATTAAACCGGAAATATAACATAAACTACTAATTACACATACCAGTCGGTTTTCTTGATTTGGTGTTAGTTAACCATATAGACCACTTGAAACCAATCCCAATACTCTTAAGATGGCTCAAACACAATCCTCGACTTTTTGAATGTCTTCAAAGTTTCACAGATTGGTTTGGCTTCTCCGTCTTCTTCAACGTTTGTGTTCTTAGACATCTGAAAATTTCCAAAAGGCTTTTCTTCGATTTTGAATAAAGAAGCACGGTTTCTTCACCAAACTTCATTCTCTCTTTATATCTCTATTACAGAGAGCGAATAAAATCAAATCCATGGCTTTTACTTCTTTTCTCGCTCTCTCTCAAGCTCTTCTTGCTCGTGTTATTTCTCACCAGGGCTCAGATCAACATGGTGACTCGTTACCAGCTTTCTCTGGACTCAAATCTACGGGCTCATGAGTCTCTGCTTCGTCTCGTAGACATAGTGCTGCATCCATGAGAAAATCATGCTCTCTCCGTCCTCTTGTTTGTGTGCAACTGTTGGGACAGCCGAGCCGACCACAGATGCGTCAATTGTGGAGAAATCGGTCAACTCGATTAGGATTTTGGCCATCGATGCGGTAAAGAAAGCAAAATCAGACCATCCTGGTCTTCCCATGGGTTGTATTCCATATTCAATAATTAAAAATTTAAGAAATTGGTAAAGTAAACAAGAGAGTAATCATGGCTAATCGAGAAAATGATGTTTCATCTCATATCCAAATCTGCTCCACGAGCCTCCATCTCGCAGATGTCAGAAATTTAGGGATTTTCCCATTGTCAGAAATTAGTAGTTTACGTTATAATTCCGCTGTAATTAGATTTTTTTCTTTAAAATTGTTTGGAATTAAGTATATAGTTATACCAATGTTTCAACGTGGAATTAGACCGATAACCCAAAAAACTATATATATATATATATGATTATGAATTGTGTATTTTCTCTTATTTTTATTATCTTTCTAAGTAATAACTTTCAGCTAAGATTATTCAAAATCATCTATTGATCTAAGGATGATTTGAGATACATAAATATAAATTTAACTTATGATTTTTTATTATTATTTTCTAAAAATTATTTTGGAAAACACATAGAAATTCCAAAAGAATAATATAAAATATCATATACATATATTTATATGAAATTTTTCATGAAATATTACACCAATTATCTCTAAATCATAGAAAATCAGATCTCAATTTCTTTGAGATTCTCTTCCCTTTTAATCCACAACTCTAACTCACAGGTATCACTATTCCTCGTCTCCCTTGCTCGTGCTTCCTCTAGTCTTGAGCTTTGTTTTTCTCATTTTGTTTTAGCTTTTTCTCTCATCTCTTCATGGAATAATAATATCAACGGTGTACCTTTGATTAACCGTTATGGCTTGCAATTCTGTCCTACTCGCCGTATTTGTCCGCGGTGATGAACACTTTGACGACCCTTTTCTACCAAAACTTTCAGCTACCACATATTCACCAATAATAGATGTAGAACAAAAAGTTACTATGTAAAAATACATATTTATGTAATACATAAGCAAAGTATGATAGAAATATTGAATAAAATTCTTTTGAAAAAGATAATTATGATCATAAATGCCAATCTCCAATGATTATTCAAGTCAAAACCCATTCGACATATACAATTATGTTCTTCGGAAAAATTCTGATGGAAATCGATAAAAGACAAAGAAAATTTTGAGTTATGTTGGTTGTCATTGGAAAATAGGACCGTCAGTTTCCGTGGGTGCTACAACCGACAGATACTAACGAAAACAAAAATTTTGTCGGTTACCGTTGGTTTAGAAACGACGAGAAATGATAGAAAGTAAAATATATATTATATTAAATTTTTTTACTAGTGTATAAAGGATATGTCGGTTGCCGTCGATTAGAGAACCGGCGGTAGTCGACGGTTTTGAAATTTAAAACAGTTTAAATTTATTTTTATTAAATAAAATAGTTCCCGCCGATTACCGTCGGTTTTGTAATCGATGGAAACCGATGGCAACATTAGTAGTTATAACATGTGTTTCTTGAGACGTTATTGTATGTAACCGAATTTAGGTGGCTATAGGAAGTCGTTGGAAACTGTTGGATTTAATATCTATATACTCACATACGAGTTTCATTTCTCTCCATCACACTCACCTTTGTAAATCAGAAAAATAAAAATGTCAAACCCTAATTTTCGGTCTTGGATGGATGGATCACGTCTCGATGAAGCAACAAAGGAATTAACGGAAGAGTATGCTGCTGGGTTGAAAAGTTTTAGGGAATTCGCAGTGTATCAAAGTTTACTGCTAGAAACAAGTAAGATGTATTGTCCATATATAAAATACTAGAATATGAAATATATCACTGTTAATAACGTCTGCACTCATATATATTGTAGAGGTATTTTTCCAAGTTTTAGTATTTTCATGGGAAAAATGACTCGAATGTTAACTTTGGAGTTATAGTGGAGTTCGTAATGCTGATATAGGTGAGAAATTAGGCAACAGGGTAGATGAAGAAATATATGGTAATCTTGGTAGCAGCGAGATAGGTGGTATATGTGGTGACACAACAGTCCTGATGGAAAACAATGACGGTACATTCCAAATGGTTAACAATGCATTTAGAGAGGATGTATCGGTATTCACTGAGGCTAGAAATAGGGGTGAAGAACCAAATGCCGATACACATAAGCTTTTTAATATGTTATATGCAGCAAAGAAGCCGTTATATTTTGGTTGCAGCAAAGATTTTTCCCCATTGTCGAGAACAACTGAAATTATGAATATAAAAACATATTACAATTTACGAGAGAGCTATCATGTCAAGAAAATTTTGCCAACTGATAACTCATATGCGACATCATATAAAGACATCTAAAAATTGGTTACCGGCCTTAAATTACCATATCAGATGATAGATATTTGTGAAGACAATTGTATGATCTTCTAGGAAAAGGATCAGAACGAGATTCGTTTTTGATTTTGTAAGAAACCTCGATTCTAGGATACACGTGGGAGGAGTCAGGTTCCATTTTAGAGGATGTGGTATTTACCATTAGCAGACATGCTTAAGAGGTTGTATCAGCCAGAGCGCACAGCGGGGCCAATGAGATGACATGCCGAACATAATTTAGCTGGTGAGATTACTCACCCTTTAGACGCAAAGGCATGGAAACATTTCCAATCAGTATATCCTGAATTTTCTGAGGAAACAAGGAATGTATATCTCGGGCTTTCCACAAATAGTTTTAATCCTTTTGGCAAACACGAGAGACCGTATTCAGTTTGACCTGTTTTTGTAACACCCTATAATCTACCACCAACATTGTGTATAAAGTCAGAGTTCTTTTTTTATCAGTTCTAATACCAGGTCCCTAACCGACAAAACCCGACAGGTATTGGAGGGAAACCGAACAGAAAAAATATTTGGTGTAGGTTTTTGGGTCCCTAACCGACAGACCCCTATGGGTCCTTCATTTAAAGACCGACCGAAACCGATGGACCCCTACAGGTCCTTTATTTAAAGACCAACTGAAACCGACGGACTCAGACAGGTCTTAACTTATTACCTTCGTGAACTGACTCCTTCTTCTCTTCACTTTCTTCTGCTTCACGAATCTGACGATTCTCTCTCCATCGGCGGCAATTCTCTCTAGACGGGCGGAGATTCTATTTTGTACGGGCGGTGATCTCTTCTCTCTTCATTATGTAAGATTCAAAACCCTAATACCTTAACTTTTTCACAAATTTTTTTTGGTTATATTGTTTTTGGTAAACAGTCGCCCGGGCCTGGTCACTACGACCCACTTTGTGAGGAGGCACTTCTTCTCCCGAAGTTACCGGGCTATTTTGCCGTAGATTTTTGATTAAAGATGCGGAATCCATGATGATTTGATGATATTAGGATGATAAAATTTTGTTATTTGGAGGATTTCGTTATTAAACTTGAGTGAAATTGATTTTTTATGAAGAACACTTTTTTTTATCAAGAACACTTTTTTCGGTTGAATCTTTTTTTCTAAAACAATTTTTTTTTCCTTGAAGATTATATATATATATATATTTATGTATAGATGTATAGATATATATATATATATGTATATGTACAATTATATATATATATATATCTATATATATATGTATAGAGATATGTATAAAAGTATTGATATATATAATTATGTAGAGATATGTATTTATATATATAATGATACATATATATATGTATATATATAATTTTACATTTTCATGAATACTTATTTATAAGATATAAATATTTACATATACTTAAAACTATAATAAATTTATATGTTTTATGTATATGTTATAAAATATGGTGGAAATACGTAACATATAAGATATATATATATATATATATATATATTTACTGAATTTATATGTTATAAAACTAATAGTGTTGAAATTTTTTACGGATATATCGTACGATGGTTTCCAGCGATCATGTTCTCAGCGAGCATCAAACCACGATTCTGATTGCATTCTGAGTTCGCCTCATAATCCATCTCATGTGTTGGAGACACAGCCCGAGCTATCGGTCCAGCATCCACCGTTGCATTTGATGATCGAGCAAATATTGATGAATATTAGGCGTGGTCATTTTAAGATTCTCGATCCTAATCTGGGAACTACAGGCTCGACATGCTATGTATTACAATTGTTTTATTTTATTCACTGTTTAATAAATAAAAAAAATTTAAATTCTAATTATTTTAAATTTGTAGGTTTCGGGCCGAGGGCCAGATGGTCACGTTAGTGAAGCTTATGATACAGTAGCACCTCCCTTTTTGCGCATCCAACCTTCATTAAATTCTTTTTTTGGCTAAAAGAGCAATGGTTCAAATCTTTTCCGGCAATTTTTTTTCCTTACATCATTTTTATATTTTTTAATACTTTACATCCATTACTATAATAATTTTTAAACAATTGACAGCAACATTTTAACTGGGAGGTACATCACTCGCCTCAAGTTTGGAAGAAATTTGAGGATTAGGGCAGTACTTCATACAACAACCACGTCTACGCCTAGAAGATTGCATGGGTGAGAGATCCAAAGAAGATACCCCATGGTTGCCCGACTGAGCGATTCCCGGAGTTTGTAGAGTATTGGAGCTCACCGGCCACAAAGAAGATATCTGAGCACAACAAGAAGAACCGGTGAGGTGGTAAGGACGTGACAGCGAAGGCGCCAGGTACACACAACGCCGGCTGTCATACCTTTGAGTGCATTGAGAGAGATATGGTAATTTCTTATTTTAAATTTAATTTTTTTCTACTAATATTGTACTCTAAAAATTATTTCCGTTTTTGTAAACTGTTAAGAATAGATGCGTGCCAGATTGGCTCAGCCTTATAAAGGGTTGTCACACTGAGAATTCCGAGAGGATCAAGAACACGAAGGTGTTGGAGGTAGTGGAGAGGGTTGAGCAGAAGACCAAAAAGCTACAAACACAGATGAATCAGGATGGAGCCATGCCTTCTATTCCGCTGACTCGAGATGACATCAATCAAATTGATGTTGAGGTATTCATTTAATTCAATTATATAAATTCTTATATTCTGTAATATTATACCAAAAAACTTCTAAGTGTTTTATTTATTTTGTAGGAAACTCCTTGCAACAAGGGACGACATCTTGAACTCGGATTCGGTCAAGGATTTATATAATTGACCTAAGTCAAGGATTCGGTCTCAATCAGCAGAAGAGACAAGAGCTTAAAGATCTCAGGGCCAACCAATCGAGCATGGAGGAGAGACTCTGTGTGACTCAGGAAAGCCAAGCGAGAAGTGAAGCTCAGAGTACCTAGAGTCAAGCTCAGATTGCCCGTTTATTACAGATGCTCGAACGTCGGAGTTTACCGGATGATAGCGAGACCTAGAACCCGGACATTTAATTTTAGACCGAACAATCTTTTTGTATCTAAATATATTTAATTTAAACATAAATCTTTAGTAATTTATATTTTATTTTCATTTATATTTTTAGTTTTAAATATATTAAAATAAATTAGTATATATTTATTAAAATTAATTTAATATATAAATAGAGATCACCGAAGGTTTAACCGAAGGACACCAACATGCCAAAACCGACGATTACCTATAGCAATTATGATGACGATAACCGACCGACTATTCTCCAACGGTAACCGACAGCAAGGAACCGATGGTCACTGACAGAAGCAGTCCGACAGCCACCGCGAGACGCAGACCGACGGTGGTCGACGAGAGAGGTCTCCGACAGCAACCGACGGATGTTAATTACTGACTGTTAGTGATGGTTAAAACGTTGATGGTTACCGACAACAAGAAAACCGACGGTGGTCGACGAGAGTTTTTTCTTACAGCAACCGATGGCCATGTTACCGACGGAAACAACGATAACTACCATCAGCTGCCATCGGAAGAACTGACGGAATCTGACCAAGTCTTTATAACCGAGAAAGCTAACACGACAACCATTTCCCATCGGATACCATCGGTTTGTGGTCAATACCAACGAAAATTGATGGGTTTGCCCATCAGTTTAGGTCTTGTTTTTTTTGTAGTGATTAAAAATCAACCGGACAAAAAATTTAGGTATCACATCGTGTCTTGGTCCTATTCTCTATTGATAGTATTGACAGAGACTGCCTTGAGTGTGAATGTGTGTCATTTACTATTTGGAGGACCGTGGGCATTTATCAACAAACTACTGTACAAAGGGTTCTTTAGCTCGTATGTTACCCGAAGGCGTGACCAAATGATCACCTAGACTGCTGCACTCGAGCGGTTCAAGGCTGCTCATTACCTCGCAATGAACATTCCGCAACTCCAGAGTGTGGTGAAGGAGCATGCGCAGTTCGTACATCATCTTCGACAGGTTAAGGAGATACAAAGAGAGACAATTTAAACCTTTTGGGTAATTACTGAGTTCAACCTTTATGGTTCTCTAAAATCAAAGTTAGTTAATTTATCCACATCCAATAGCATAAATTTTCTATTTTTTTTAAGAATTACGTGAAGACTCAAAAAGATTTGGTTATGTCTAAGTTTCAATTTTCTTTTTCTATGTTTTACTTACAGTGTTTTTTATTGTAATGACAATGTATCACTCAAAGTTTTAGTACTACTGTAACCAAATATATTTTATCAAATGAACCAAAAAAAATGAATAATGTTCAAAGAACATGTGTACATAATTGTTCTTAAAATTCTGAAACGATAGACTTCGTTAATTATATACACACGAACTATTATTGTAATTAAGAAGAAAAGAATATATACATTTGAACTAAAATAAAACATATTCTGTGTAGCCAGTAACTTTGCTTTATAGCGTTCCAATGTACTATCAGCGCAATACTTTAATTTATAAACTCATTGACTCCTTAGAGTACTTGGGGTTCACTGATTTTGCTTGTGGGACCCAGCAAATCTTTTTTCTAAAAAAAATAAAAAAAAAAAATTAAACTTTCGTAAAAAAAAAAAAAAAAAATTTGACCAATCGGGGGCCCCC
>OVBA01002975.1:0-30820 GCA_900406435.1 Lepidium aucheri
TGTTTCCTCAATTGTCATGACGCATAAGCGATCACCTTCCCATGCTGCATCCAGACACAGCCCAATCCCATTCGTGATGCATCCATGTACACCACATACAGTTCGTTTGGCTCCGGCAATGCTAAAACCAGAGTACTAGTCAACATATCCTTGAGTCTTGTGAAACTCTCTTCATATTTCTCGGTCCATATAAAAGGGATATCCTTTCCCGTAAGTTGAGTCATAGGCTGAGCCATATTTGCAAAGCCTTTCACGAACCGTCTATAGTAACCAGCTAATCCGAGAAAACTTCTTACTTCTGTTGCATTCGAGGGTCTAGGCCAACTCGAAATTGCCTTTATCTTTTCTGGATCCACGGACACTCCTTTATCCGAGACCACATGACCCAAGAATCCTACTTCTCTTTGCCAAAAGCTACACTTACTTAACTTGCCAAACAATTTGTGTTCCGGTAGTTTTCCCAAAACTATTCTTAAGTGGCCCTCATGTTCCTCGGAGGACTTAGATACACCAAGATGTCATCTATGAAGATGATCACAAATTTGTCCAAGAATTCTCTGAACACATTGTTCGTTAGTTTCATGAAGGCAGTTGGTGCATTGGTCAACCCAAATGGCATAGCCACAAACTCATAATGTCCATACCTTGTCTGGAATGTGGTTTTCCGGATATCATGTTCTGCAATTGGAATCTGATGATAGCCTGAAGCCAAATCAATTTTTGAGAACCAAGTAGCACCTCTGAGGTGGTCCTACAACTTATCCAATCATGGGAGAGGGTACTTGTTCTTTACCATCACTCTGTTCAATCCACGGTAGTCGATACACAACCTGAAGGTTCTATCCTTCTTTTTCACAAACAGCACCGGTGCACCCCATGGTGAACTTCTCGGTCTTATATACCCCTTATCCATTAGTTCCGTAAGCTGTCATTTCAATTCAGCCATCTCCGCCGGCGCCATCCGGTATGGTGCTTTGGAGACAGACATTGTTCTGGGTTCTAGTTCAATTGTGAACGGATTTGACCGTTCTGGTGGTAATCCTGTGAGTGCTGCAAACACATTTTCAAACTCATTCAATACTGGAATGTCCTTAAGTTCTGTTCCTGGTCCAACTTCAACAGTTGAAATCGTAACTAAGTACGCCTCACATCCTTTCTTGAGCATCTGTTCCGCTTGGACAGCCGAGACAATTAAACTACCTAAAGTGGGTTGGATTCCCTGATACACCAATCAATTTCCTCCATTCTAAAACTCAAATCTACCACGTTAATAATCTATGCGTGCCTTGTACTTTCCAAACCAATTCATTCCTAAGATCACATCGTATAATTCTACTTCAAAAATCACAAGGTCAGTCGGCATGTTCACTCCTTCTATGAGCACGGAAACGTTTCCAACGTCCCCTAAGGCATCCATTAATTGCCCACCAGCTGCTTGAACTAATATTCCACTACTTACTCCAGGTTCTTTCTTAAACTCACCAATACCGATCATTCTCGGGTGTACAAAACAATGTGACGCCCCAGAATCAAACAACACATGGTTTTCTACACCACCCATGATCACGGTTCCTACACATTATCTCTTCTTCCATTACAGGTAGTAACCATCTACAGTCACCACATTAGCTAAGTTAATAACCTTTATCAACTTAGCTTGGTTCACAGAACACATAACACACTTATCGCGAGACCTTGGCGTGAGGAGAATAAATAATATTCATTTAACCCATTCACATACTTCCCAACTATCCTAGAATCAACATGGCCTTGGGCGGACCTTACGCTTAATAATTTCAAGTTCCAATATTCACTAAGTCAAAATTCGAATTAAGAGATGTGATAAGCCGAAACAGATCATAAAAACTTGGTTCCATTCTTATTCAAAACTAAATTTATAGTTCAATAACACCAAGTGATAACTTAACAAAATGAAAGCGGTTCTAGCATAAAGTTCAAATTCAAATAACATAAGATAAACTCCCACATCCCATCCCTAAATTCACCTCCTCTCCGTCCCGCCTTGTTCTCGCTCTTATTAGCCACTTTCTCGATCATTGGTCGAGTCATTACCTACAATCACGCAGATTAAATAAGCAAACAAATTTGCTTAGTGGTTCGGTTATCCCGTTCCACTAGGCTATAACCAGAACACATATTCAATAACAAATCAAGTAAAACCAGAGAACAATCACGATTTCAGGGTTAACTCATTGATTAGTTTAACTACCCGGGGTACTTCCGGATCAGTCAAAGTAACTTCTAAGTCCAGAGCAATATCATTATCATATCACATGTCACAGAACCGAGCCCTAAGGTTCACAAGTCACAGAGTCCGAACACTAAGGTTCGCAAGTCACAGAGTCTGAACTCTAAGGTTTGCAAGTCACAGAGTCCGAACACTAAGGTTCACAAATCATAGAGTCCGAACACTAGGTTCGCAAGTCATAGAGTCTGAACCACACGGTTCTCAACCAATATTTTGACCCACATGGTCCTTTCTTTCACAATTAACCATTCAACTTAATCATTCTAGGGTTCCATTCAACTTATTACCAAACACGAGACTAATCTAGCCCACGGTCACGAACTCACCTTTGCCTTAAACTCTCTTTCGGGTTTCTCTTTGCTCTATAGGGTTCGATTTGCCAATTCTAGCAAAACTTTCAACTCAATTCGACCCCTTTCCTTGCTTCAACTAGATCGATTTCTCTTAGCCTTCCTCGAGTTCTCTCTTTCTTAACTTTAGGTCAATTTGTGCGGATTCTCTTTTAGGTGGGATTAAGGCTCCTACTTATATCCCTTAGGTTAACCTAATCCGTAACCCTAATACCTTTAGTTGGGCCGGGCTCATGCCCATTCAAAATAACCCATGGTCCATAAAAAATTAATTCTGGTCGTTTGGCCTTTTAGGCTACTTGTTTGGACACATAACAAACTCTTATCTGAACGATAACCCTTGTCCTAACATTGACACCTCATGTCCTAACACGGACCAGACTTGTCCAAATTCTGACCAAGCTGTCCGATCCGGACCAAGCTATCCGATCCGACCAAGCTGTCCAATCCGACCAAGCTGTCTGATCCGACCAAGCTATCCGATCCACTTGGTTCGGTTCAAATCCTAAGTTCTTGTCCTGAATTCCTTCCTTAACTTATTTTCCATGGTTTCTTCTGATCTTAATCATTCTCTAGGCTTCCAATACCTTTCCTTGGCCCGAACATACCAAATGGCCATGTTTGGTTCGGCTGTACGTATCGCACATAGTGTGCTCTCAGGTTGACCGAACATGGGTATTACAAAAAGCTTACAACTTCCGGAGAGTTCTTACTTAAAGCTCTGATCTTTAGGTGTTTCTAGCTTAAAGGTGTCACCTTAAAGCCATATTGTGAAGGAAAAGCCTCATTAGTCTCAAAAGTTCAAGCAAGTTCTGTACAAATATGCCATTGTTGCACAAGGAAGAAGCTTGCAACTTTCGTGTGTTATCCACTTAAAGCTTCAACCTTTCGGTGTTTTTAGCTTAAAGGTACCTCCTTTAAGTCATTTTGTGAAGAAAAACTTTACCTTTCTCAAGTTCAAGCAAGAAGCTCGGACCTTTCTCAAGTTTTCATCCGCCAAACTCAAGATGGAAACCAATAATCATGTTCAAGTTCCGGTGACTCTCAAAGGCGTTGAATCATAAGTGATTGACTGGTCAAGGCATTCCTAAAGGAGAGCAAACTCCCCAAGCTTGGAAGATATCCACAACCTGATTCAAGAGGAGCTAGGTTCAATCGGTTTGGCTGAAAGAAAAGAACATCTCTTGGACAAAGGAAAGCTCGGAGTTATCAAAACCAAAGATAGCAAGAGGGCATCTTGTGATTACCGTAAGAAGAAGGGGCAAATTAAGGAGGAGTGTTGGAGGTTACATCCGCATCTTAATCCCAAAGATGCTCCTTGGGTTAGTACGTCTCAAGAAGCTTTGAAGAATGAGTCTTCAACGGTAACGACTTCTCCAAAGAACCCCGGGACAATGCAAGCTCAGATCTCGGTTTTCCATGGAGAGGCATCCAAAGGAGCCAAGCTTGAGGCCCTAATCAAAACTCTTGAGTCCTTAAGGGACTCCGGTATCGCTCTCTACTCTCATAATCTCCTTAAACCAATTGTTGTTGATTCGGGAGCTTCTCATCATATGATTCGTGACTCGGATCTCATAAACAACATAAAATCTGCCGTAGGTAGTGTTGTGATTGCTTATGTTCATAGGATTAAGGTTAGTGGAGTATTGAATTTAGACCTATTTGGCAAAATGACTAAAGCCTTTTTTTTACCAGAGTTTACTTCCAATTTACTATCGGTTAGGAGAGCTACTAATGATCTTTAGTGTTATATTTGGTTTGGTCATAATGATGTTGAGTTTCAGGATATTAAGACCGGAAGCATACTTCGAAGAAGAGTGGTCAAGGATGGACTCTATGTTCTCGAACACCCTAAGCTCCTATCCGTTATGACTCTAATAATGTTGCTTGTTCAAATTCTGTTGTTGGTTGCTTGGATAGTTCTATTTGACATGCTAGACTTGGTCACCCTCATTCTCGAGCATTAGAAATTCTGTTACCTAGTGTTA
Organism: Lepidium aucheri; assembly: GCA_900406435.1. NCBI lineage: Eukaryota > Viridiplantae > Streptophyta > Magnoliopsida > Brassicales > Brassicaceae > Lepidium > Lepidium aucheri. The sequence goes on from OVBA01002975.1 coordinate 4,608, forward strand.
CTTTTGACCATCTTGATTGTGAAGCTTGCATTCTTGGAAAGTATTGCAAGTCGGTTTATCCTTTGTCATCTACTATCTATGAGAATTTCTTTGACTTAGTGCATTCCGATGTGTGGACATCTCCGTGTGCATCTAGGGATAATCATAGATATTTTATGACATTGATTGATGAGAAGTCTAAGTACACTTGGTTGACGCTTATTCCATCAAAAGATCGTGTCTTTGATGCCTTCAAGAATTTTGAAAGTTATGTCACTAACCAATTTAATGCGAAACTGAAGGTACTTAGGGCCGACAATGGTGGAGAATATATGGGCAAAGCATTCCAAGAACATCTAAGCAAACAAGGGATCCTACATCAAACAAGCTGTCCTTATAATCCACAACCAAATGGAGTGGCCGAGAGGAAAAACCGTCACCTCATGGAGGTTACAAGATCGATGATTGATGTACCTCATATTTTGTTGATTTTGAGCTTATGATTATGGTCATATTTGGGATATTTGTCTGTGTTTTATTGAGATTTCAGGTCAAAAACGCTCACAGTTGGAATCATGATTGAGGTGGACTTTGGAGAAGATTGAATCGTTTTCTGGTATTCTCCACAAGAGGGAGGATCGATTGATCAACAAAAGGATCCATCGATCAGTGCTTTAACAAAGAAGATGCGCACGATCTGAAGAACGGCTTTACTTCCGAGAGATTGACCTAATATCCAAGGATCGATCGATCAACGCGAGGATCGATTGATCAATGCTCCTCGAGAAACCTAATTCCACGATTTTTCAGCTTCTGTTTTGAGACCTATAAATACTCTTTTCCCGGTTTTTTTCCATATCTCGTCTTTGCTTTTGAGAAGAACAATTTTTACAGCAGCTTTTGAGTTTGTAAGATAGGGAGAAGATCTTTTCATACTTGAGAAGAATTTCTGAACCCTCTTGATATTTATTTATGCAATTTCAGTTTCAATTTATCATGATTTACTTTGTTCATTATTCTATGTGCTGAGTAGATCTCAGATCGGGTTTAGGGTTTTAGAATTCAATTGTTAGGGAACAAATAGGATTGATGAATAGAAGATTCTCCTTCTAATACCTGAGTTTAATGCATAGATTAGCTTGATCACCTAGTCAATGATTTTAGGTTGTTAACTTTCCAGAAGCTTGTTAAGAACCAGAAGCAATTCCTTCAGTACCAACGAGACTTGATGCTAGGTTGGGTTATGGGTAGTTGAACCTACACGATAAAGCCTATTTGTAATCTAAAACTAACGAGAGTTAGGATCTTTAGATTATCAATAGAGGGGTAAATACAGCAAGAGTTTGTTTATCTTTATTTATGTTCAAGCCAAGAATAAGATTAGATTAGTTCCTGAATAGTTTCCCTAACAAGAGTTCTAACTCTCGAATGAATACCCGAGACCCGATTGCTTTAGTATATTAATTACATTTACGTTTAAGTTGTTAGTTTCTATCACTCTGATTTTGATTGATGTAGCTTGCGATTTGATAGAAGTCAGAAGTGTAATTTGGTTCTCTGTAGAATTCCACCCCTAAGTACTACAAATATTGCTTTGCACTTGCAGTAGGAATAAGGTTAAAACTCGACAACATCAAGTTTTTGGTGCCGTTGCCAGGAAACCATTAGTTGCCTTTTGATTTTCTGTCTACAGTTTCAAGTCTAATTGTTATTTACATTTTTTCTTTTTGTTTCTTTTTGTTTCTTTTCACTCTTCTGGTTGGAATTACAAAATCCCAACAGACTTTACTTAAGTTGAAATGGCGAGAGAAGGAGTTGTTCCGATTTTATTGGGAACACCATTCCTCAACACAGCTGGTGCCAAGTTAGACTTCCTTAACTAGAGAGTTGTGTTACAGAATGTGGACAAGGATGTTTTATATCCTATTCGAGCTTCATTAAGTGATTTATGTGGAATGATTAGAGATGGTAAAGGGAAGCAAGTGAGCGCTGAATCGTCGGCTCAAGTTAGAGAACGAGATGAAGAAGACAGTGACTGTGATGAGGAGTATGATTTGCTTCGTGAACAGAAGAATGACTCAGCTGAACGTCAAGGCACTTGTATCCATTATCGTCTTGACAAATTCTGCAATTATGATGTTAAGGGTTTGGTTATCAAAGTTTTTGCAGGTAGCTTTGGCTTTGATACTACTGGAGTCTACACGGTTAAGGAGATATGCCTTGATGGAACTGTTGCATTGTTGGATGCTTCAGGAACGACAATTCACAAGAAAGATGAACAGTTGAAGAAGTTCATCATCAAGGAGATTAGTGTCCAAGGAGTGAGCAAACCTCACTCAAGCAGTTCCGCCATCTGAATGGCATCCGAGTCAAGCTAATGATAGTAAAAGAGTGCTGAGTGGGAGGCAACCCACTATTAGGTAGTTTAGTATTCGTTTTTCTTTTTACTTTACATTCGTTTTGGTTTTTTGTGTTTATTTTCAAAGAAAGGAAGCTGTCGGAGAGCACCGATAGATCGATCCACACAACAATCAATCGATCAATGAGTTGACTGAGTTTATGCACGATCCGTTGTCCAACCAAACAAGCGCAGCCTGATCGATTCAAGGAAATATGAATTACCGAACGATCCATAGCACGACATAGCATGCATTGATCGATCGAGCAATGATCCTTAAAGAAGTGCACGATCCAATGCACGGCTTAGGAAGTAGGGATCGATCGAGCGATAAAATAAGATTTCCCGCACGATCCATCGCACGACATATGAGGTAAGGATCGATTGTTCTTTGCTCTCGACATATGAGGTAGCGATGATGTTCAGCCTGCTCTTTTCCAGAGTAGAAGAATAGGCGTAATATGGGATAAAAATGTCTGGATCATTACGCCCTAAATGAAATTGAGAGAGAGTTGCCCAAAGGTTATTATCCATGGAGGTTGTGGTTTGGTTCGTTGGTGTGAAGAGCCAGAGGAAGATAATTCTCAGCTTTTAAAGCCAGCCATATATCAACCATAATCATTATATTCATCTACGTGGATATTGTTATGTGGAGTCTGGTTTGGCTCAGTAAACAAGCCAATACTTGTTGAGACAGTGTACATTTCTACAGCCTAAATCTTGTTGATGAGCTTCTCCACGTGTTCTTTGTTTAATTGGTATGAAGAAGCGGTAGAAAGCCATCAGCAATGATTATCTATTTTGCAAGGTTAGTAGTAGGTTGTGATGATTACCAATGTGAGAGGGGAGAGGTGATTGGTGTTTTATAGGAAAATTTAGGTTAAAACAGAGGTTAAGGTGGAGTTAAGAGTGTTTTAAATGGGTTTAATAATATTGTACTAATAAGAGAATGATTAAGCCGAGGTGGAGTATAAGTGATCCAAAAGTGAACGGAAGTGTTAAAGATGGATATTAAAGAGAGGAATGAGAAATATGAGGTAGTATAGTTTAAAGAGGGAGTAAATACGGCTAGTGATTAATGAAACCTAGTTAAGGCTCGTTGGTTCTACAACCCTAGGGATTGGTGTTGTGAGAGTTATAAAGCCAACCTTATAGTTCTTTACTTATGTAGTCATTGGTTTGTCCTTCATTCACCACTCTTTCTGCAATATGTAAAGTCCATTTATTGTTCTCCGTTGCAACCTCATTGAAGGAAAGATCTTGAAAGTAACCTATATGAGCTTGATTTTTTTTATCCAATGCTTGAACATGGGCCACAACTGAGGTCTCTTAACGGCTTGAAGTACATTGTTGTTTTCCACTAATGTGTTTACTGAATTAATCCGTAGATCCCTCAGGCTGCATAGGAGCCAGATCAATCCTTCAAACTCCAAAGAAAGTTGTGAGCTTGTTTGAGGTAACATGTATCTTGAATGAATATATATGTGGTCTTCTCTTCTCTCAGTTATGGTAACTTGATCTTTGTCTCCAAAAAACTTTTCATGAAGCCTTATAGCATTTGTTAGTGTTGTTCATTCCTTTTGGAAATGTATTATGCCCATTTCCTTGTTTTTGGGAGTTTGGTTGTTGATGTAGAAGGTCAAGAGTTTAGCTTCTTTAAGGCTTTCTTGGGTGACAAGACTTCCGTTTTGATCAACTCCTTGGATTACTTTAGCGTTTCTGTTCTTCTAAATATATCATAGCAGCCAGGACAAAGTCAATCTAATCTCACAAAGTATTTACGTATTTGTGCCTGTGATTAGGAGATGTGAAAATTGCTCGTTAATGATCTTGGGGAGAACTTATCAGGAGAAGTAGGAAAATTTGAAAGGCGTCATATCTGAAGTGTTGGTGGGCACATAAAGAGCATGTGATTAATGTTTTCTTTTGTAGTTCCACATATGCTGCAGTGGTCCTCTGAGACTATCAATCTATTTTTCAGTTGTGAGCGCATTGCTATGGCACCAGACCGGGTTCTCCACATGAAAAGTTTGTTCTTAAAAGGCACTTGCATCTTCCAAACTCTATTCTTTAGAAAATTTTCATGGCAGCAAGGAGTTATTTGTATGGAGTTTCCAAATTTGTTAAGATTGTTGCTTAACTAGTAACCACTTTTTAACTGTATATAATCCAGAAATATTATAGCTCTAAATCCAAGAGTCTTGCTCTGGTAGTGGTGGTGTAATGCTGAGAACCTTTTATATATCAGATTGGTGGATTGTTTCTCATAGTTGATCTATTAGCCAACTTGTACATGAGAGTAGGTCTGAAACTTTGAGACCAAAATTGAAAATGGTGTTCTTAATGAGCGGTGGGCTGGGTGACGGTATTTGTCATGCATCCAGTTGGTGGTCCAGAAAAAAGTGTTAGCTCTGTTTCCAATCTGCCTAACCATTCTCTTCTTAAGTAAATCTTTTCCATGTAGTACATTGCGCCAAGCATAAGAAGGTTTACCACCTAGTGTGCTTTCAAGAAAACTCTTGTCTATGTTGTATTTTGATTTGAGTGTTTTGGCCACTAGGGAGTTGGGTGGTCTTAGTAATCTCTAAGCTTGTTTCACTAATAAGGATGTGTTGAAATACTTGATATCTCTTAAACCTAAACCTCCTTCCATTTTTGGTTTACACATTTGTTTCCATGAGATCTATGCAACTATGTTATTATCTGGTGAGGTGTTCCACCAGTATGATCTCTTGACACTAGTGATCTTTGGCTTTGTTTTTTACTTATTTTGAAACAAGACATAGCATAAACGGGAAGAGCCATGGCAATTGTTTTTAACAGAGTCTCTGTCCCTCCCATAGATAATGTCTTGGAGTACAAGCTATTAGTTCTTTTTTCCAATTTTTCTATTATGAATTGGAATATATCAGCCTTAGATCTTCTATAAACTCTGGTAGTCCTAAGTATTTACCCATTCCTTGCTCAAATTGAATATTTAGTATGTTCCTGATTCTGGTTTGTGTATTTCGATCTGTTTTGCTCCCAAAAGTGATAGCTGATTTAGTATATAGTTGATGCATTGACGAAAGAAACTTTCATATGCTTGTAGACAGTCACGTAGTGTAGTGGCCTCCTTAATGGTTGCTTTACAGTTTAGTAAGCTATCATCAGCATATAATAGATATTGTATTACAGGTCCAAAATTGTGGAATCTCAAATCAGAAATCAGAGTGTTATTTTCTGCTTCCTTCATTCAACTAATAATCCCTTCTATACAGAGGATAATAAGATAAAGAAATAGGGGATCTCCTTGTCTAATTCCCTTCTGAAGATGGATTATACCATGAGCTTGTCTGTTTATTAGTATCAAATAGAAAATTGATGTCATGCAGTACATCACTAATTTAATCCATGTGGGATCAAAGCCTAGCTTGATTAATACATTGTTCTGAAAACCGCCACTATAATTCTTCATATTCTTTAAAATGTCTGTCTTCACCACCATGTAATTGGATTTTCTGTGTGAATTCATTTGAATGCGGTGTAGCATCTCATGAGCTATAAGGATGACCAAGCCACAAAAGCTCCCTGAGTTTCAGAAATTATCTCTTAGAGGAGAAGTTGTAATCTGCAAGTGATAATTTTTGAGACAATCTTATAGATGAAAGAACAAAGACTAATGGATCTAAAATCAGTCATTTGTGTGGGTTGGTTGGTTTTGGGTATGAGACTTATTGAAGTATAGTTTTCCTTTCACTTGGGAAGCTTCCGTTGGTAATGACTTCTTGCATTTCTTCAATGATGTGATGTCCACTAATGTTCCAGTATGTTTGAAAGAACAGACTCGTCATTCCATCCTGTTTTGGTGCACTATAAGCCTTGATGAAAACACAGCTTCTTTGATCTTAGATGCAGTAATTGGGGCCAACAACTTAGCTTTCATTTTTTCAGAAACTCGTAGCTGAATGGAGTGAGTTAGCATGTCAATATCATCTGGATTTGTGGTCACAAAAAGATTCTTAAAGTGCAGAAATTGAGTCCTTAAATCCTTCAGTATACTCGAGTTATCCTGATGAATTCTTAAGACAGCAAGTGTGGTTTTTAGCTCATCTGTGGTTGACACTACTGTGGAAATACTTGGTATATCTGTCTCCCTCTGCATCATTCCTTAGATTCTTGTTTGTAGAAGATTTTTCTCTTTGGAATTGCTTTCTACTTCAAGCTCTTTTATGTTAGCAATCTTATTTCTATCTGGTAATCTCTTTCTCACCTCAGCTTCTAGGGATATTCTCAGATTGTCCATGTATTGAACTAAGTTGAAAGATTGTTGTTTTTTCCATCGGGAAATATGTTTTCTACAGTTAGATATTCTTAAATAAACTAGAGTTCTTATCTCTTTGTTTTCCTCATTCTAGGCCATTAACAATACTTTAGAAAAACTTATTTTGTTCATCCATCTTTCGTCAAAAAAATACTGTTTAGAGAATGTATAATTATCTGGTGAAAAGGATGCATAGATTGGCATGTAATCTGTCCATATAAGTAGTATGTGTTCTAGGAAATAACCTAAAATAGTCTATGTTGCCAAAGGCTTTATCCAATACTTTGGGTCTAGCTTTTATTCTTATGTCTCAGTAATAAGGACCTGTGCTTGGGAACTCTTGCATTCCATATTTCTTCATTGATTTTCTAAGATGTAGAAAATATCCTTGTGAAGTAGATGGACCTCCTAGTTATATATAAATATATATATATATATATATATATATGTTTCTAGCAATATATTTTTAATTATCGTATTAAATCTTTAACTACTTCTATATATTCATTATTTTAAATAAATGGTGTTCCTTAACAATTGTATTAGTGAGATATAACAATTATTATATGTACAAACAAAATATTACTAATCAATCTGTACAACTTGTTACTGTGTATACTTTTAGTTATACTAGATAACTATACAATTATCGTGTTAAATATAGCATTATCAGATCAATGATACAAGCATCCCAAATCATTTTATTTTTTTCTATTCTGACACCATTTTCTTATTATTTTATATTTTATTTTATTTTTATTTTTAGTTAATAAAATTAGAGGGATTTTATATTAATTTACTAATTTTCAACTTATTATTGTTATTTACTTAATTTCTCAAGTATCTATTGGTATTTACTTATATCACCCTTCTAACTTAGATTTGACAACACTCAATGTGCTCAAACTCTAAATGTAGTAATTAAATATGTAGCCACTTAAGCAAATCACGTCTTTCACACAAACAATTATTTCAATAAAAAAGTTTCATGTTATAATATAGATTTTATTTCTTAAATGATAACGTTATCTCATTATAACCAGATGATCATATAAACATATCATAAAGTTATATGAGGATACTTCAAAAGAGAAATATATGTGAAATGCATTTTTGAATTTTTAAATTGTGGCATATACCCATTTTGTACAACCTTTTAAAATATCATTTTTTGGAGATAAAAAGATGTTTCTATCTTAAAACAAATAAACAAGAGGGGTACAAAAGGAAAGTGGATATTTGGGCCCATTAAGTGTTGATACCCTATTTGGAGAGAATGCAAAATGAGCAAAGAAAATATTAACATTTTTAGGACGTGGACAATAGAAAAATTATGAATAAAGTTTTTCCATTATTATAAAATATAAATAACCGGCACATACAAATGATAAAGAACACATGTCACGTTATATTTGTTGTATTTGTATGTCCATGTCTCTTCCTAAAAAACTTGGGGGCCATGTTTACATATTTTTTATTTTTTATTTCACATTTTTATTGTCCATGTCCTTTCATTTCTTATATTATTCGTTCATGTCTATGTATGGTTCTAGGAGATTTAACACAAACTTCTGTTAATGCAGAAGGCACATCAACATTGTTTCATTGGGCGCATGTCTATGTTCTTATTGGTTTTTGTGGTTAGTTTATGTCCCTATAATTTGTTCACTATTGTAAAATATAGTTGATCTGCACATACAAATTATAAAGAACACATGTCATTTGTCACTATATATATTTATGTATATGTATGTCCATGTCCCTTTCTAATAAACTTGGGGGACATGTTTTCATATTTTATATTGTGTATTTAACAATTTTATTGTCCATGTCTATTTATTTTTTTTTATTCGTCCATGTATATGTATGGTTTTAGGAGGCTTAACACAGAATTATGTTGATACAGAAGGGACATCAACATTGTTTCATTGGAGACATGTCTATGTTCTTATTAGTTTTTGTGGTTGGTCCATGTCCCCTATAGTTTATCCACTATTGTAAAACATTGCTAACCCGCACATACGAATTATAAAGAATACATGTCACTATATATTAGTGTATTTGTATGCCTATATATGTTTCTAGCAAACTTGGGAGCCATATTGTCATATTTTATATTGTGTATATAACAATTTTATTGTCCATGTCCATTAATTTCTTATATTATTCATCATCAATGTCTATATATGGTTTTGGGAGGCTCAACACCAATTCTGTTAATCACTACAAAAAAACTATAATTTCACAATGCCATTTTACAACAAAATAGGAACGTCGTAAATCAAAGACGTTTTGCCAACACTTTTACGATGAAATGTAGATTTGTTGTAAAAGTGTTGTAAATTTACAACGAAAATTTTTATTGTAAAAAGGTAGCTATTTTACGATAAATTGACAACATATTAACATGTCAGAGCTAATTCGTTGTAAAGACGTCCCCAATTTGCAACATCTTTACAACGAAATTTATTTACAATAATTTAAAGATGAATTTAGATATTTGGTAATCACATTTTCCATGATTCAATTTTTAAAAAAAATCTAAATTATGTTGTAAAAACGCCTTCAAATATCATTTTAGTTGTAAGAATGTCTTAATTTTGCAAGTTGTTTACAATAATTATCAAACGTTGTAAAGTACTCGTATTTGATTAATGTTGTAAAATCGTTGTTAATTTTTTGCCTATATAAGGTGGAGGTCTCTCTTCATAATTCACAACACAACACAATAAGAAAAGAAAAAGCATTTTTTGAAAAGAAAAAAAAATTAAAACAAAAACTAGAAAAATGTCTTTCAGTGGTGATATATACGAGCTACGGAAGTGGATGTGTATGCATAGAGATGGTACTGGAAACGTGAAAAAGGAGATTATGAACGGGGTTGAAATATTCATGTACCAAGCCAGTCAAACCAAAATCACAGTTGAATCCGGTAAGATATTTTGTCTTTGTGAGAAGTGCAAAAATACAAAATTTACTTGAGTAGATATTAGGGGGTTTACACAAATTATTATATCTGGTTCACCATAGGGAAGGTTATAGTGCTTGTGGAAATGATGAAGCAAGTAGTAGTAATTATAATAATGTTGGAATTAATGTAGATGAATCGATTAATTTGCATGATGTTGGTAATCAGAATGAGGTTCATGGGATTATAGGGCATGATAGGATGCATGAGATGGTCATAGATGCATTTCAGGAAACCAATACAGAACCAGTAGTTGGTGAGGCACCTAACTTAGATGCAAAAAGGTCTGTTGACATCTTAGACGCTCCATACCAGTCTATCTATGAGGGATGTAAAGAAGGTCTATCTAAATTATCACTGGCAGCTAGGATGATGAACATTAAAACATATTGTAATTTATCTAAAACATGCATGAATATGTGGACTGACTTATTCAAAGAGTATTTACCAGAAGACAATGTGTCTGCTGAATCATATTACGAGATTTATAAATTGGTATTTAGTCTTGGTTTGCCTTCTGAGACGATAGATGTTTACATCGACAATTGTATGATCTATTGGAAAGATGATGAATAGTTACAAGAATATCGATTCTGTAAGAAGCCGAGATATAAGCCACAAGGGAGTGGGCAGAAGAAGGTACTGTATCAGCGGATGTGGTACTTACCAATAACAGACAGGTTGAAGAGATTATATCAGTCTGAAAGGACAGTAGCTGCAATGAGATGGCATGCAGAGCATTCATAGACGGATGGCGAGATCAATCATCCTTCAGATGCAAAGGTGTGGAAACATTTCAATACGGTACATAAGGATTTTGCTAGGAATATTAGGAATGTTTATCTTGCTCTATGCACTGATGGTTTTTGTCTGTTTGGAATGTCTAGTAGACAATATTCTTTGTGGCCAGTAATCCTTACGCCTTATAACCTTCCTCTGGAGATGTGCATGGAAAAAGAATTTCTATTCCTAAGTATTCTAGTTTCTGGTCCTAAGCATCCAAAGTGGTCACTCGACGTATTTCTGTAACCTTTGATTCACGAACTAAAATAGTTGTGGACTCATGGGGTTCAAGCATATCATTGCTCATCCCAAACAAATTTTACAATGAAGGCAATGCTTATGTGGACAATAAGTGACTTCCCTACCTAAGAAATGTTATCAGGGTGGACAACGTATGGGAGATTGGCTTGTCCTTATTATTGTGGGAGGACAGATGCATTTCAACTTAAGTATGGGAGGAAGACATGTTGGTTTGATTGTCATCGCCGGTTTCTGTCATTGAACCATCCGTACTGACGAAACACGACCTTGTTCACGAGTAAAGCGAAGGTTCCAGATCTCCCACTACCGTATCTATCCGGAGAACAAATTGAAGCAGAAATTGATTTTTATGGTGCTCTAGCGACAGTTTCCTGTAGGGTAATTGGCATGTTCTAAGTAATATGCTGGGCTATTATGGACATCATCACAACTAGCACAAAAAGAGTATATTTTGGGAGCTGTCATATTGAAAATATTTGCTGATTCGACACATTTTGGATGTGATGCATATCGAGAAGAACTTTTTTAAGAATATCATCCATACAATACTTAACGTACTAGGGAGGAGTAAAGATAACAAAAAATCACGGTTAGACTTGCCAGCTGTTTGTGTTAGAAGTGAGATGCATATGAAAAACGATGGCAAAATTCCAGCTCCCATATTCAGGTTTTCATCAGAAGCAAAACAGCGATATTCAGTTGGGTGTCATCAGATGTAAAATTTCCTGATGCATATTTTTCGAATCTCTCCACATGTGTTGAGCAAGGGGATAGTTCTATGTTCATATTGTTTTTTGTGGTTAGTCCATGTCCCCTATAGTTTGTCTACTATTGTAAAATATAGCTAACTTGCACATACAAATTATAAAGAACACATGTCACTATATATTTGTGTATTTGTATGCCCATGTCCCTTTCTAACAAAGTGGGGGGCCATATTATCATATTTTATATTATGTATTTAACAATTTTGTTGTCCATATCCATTTATTTCTTATATTATTTATCCATGTCCATTGGGAACATTTCTAATTTCATATTGGTTTTTGTGGTTAGTCCATGTCCCTCCCTAAGGGACACTCTCCATTGAAACCTTGCGAACCCCTTAATCTAGGTTCATATAATTATGGATCAATATGTGAAAGTTAAGACAAAAATAAGTCCATATCCAAATTTTTTAGGAACTTTATATCGTCCATGTCCTGCTTTAGGTAAATTCATGATCATGTTCCAACTATTAATATCAAACATCTCTATTATTATTTTTTTGTCTTCATCATTACACAAATTATCAATAACACACGATTGGACCCCACACATCTTCTCTCTCCTCTTCTCTACACCATGTTCTCTAGTTTACTTCTTTTAAGAGTAGAAACGTACTTTTATCTTAAAAAAGGTATATAGTAGAAGGTTATTAAAAACGGACATTTGACACAATTTTTTTTTTGAACACAACACAACAAACGATTCATTAAAAGCATAAAGGAAATGGGCATATGGGCCTACATACTCAGACTCGCTAAAGGACAAAGCCTTCTTAGCTAAGGAGTCTGCTACTGAATTGTCTGAGCGAGGAATAAAACGACAATGGAAAGCATCAAACGATTCAATTGACAGAAAGATATCAGCAATAATGTCATGGGTTTCTGGTAGGTGGCGCTTATTGATGAATGCATTTATGAGAGCTTTGCAATCTGATTCGATCAATAAACACTTAGCTTTTCGCTCCTTTGCTTCCGTAATTGCAGCTCGCATAGCTAGAGCCTCACTCATCAATGGCGATCCAACGAACTACAGCTTTGAGAGTAAGAAGAAAGGTGGCCTGAGACCAGATCTTGCAGTGTACAGCCCAGTCCCGCGTGCTTTGATGATACATGCCAGGCTACATCAACTTGGTATTTTAGGCCTGACGCTACATGATCTGGTATCTTCCAATTGATCGATTCGGAAACAGGTAAGAGATCTAATTCCTTTGTTTCAATCTGGGCTTTTTCCCATTCTTTTCCGTCGAGAATAGCTTTCGTGAGAATCTCTTGGGCAGAAAAATCACAGAATTTAAATTTGCTTTGGTTCCTGGCTTTCCACAGTCCCTAGAGAATCCACGGACTCAGTTGGCCAGTAATACCAAGCGGTGGAGCAGCGATTTGGTGAAGGATCTGCGAAAATCCTTGGTAAGTATCCGGATTTACCTGTGAGATAACTGCTTGGGAGGGCTCCTTCCACTGAGTTAATTCCCAAACCTTCTTCGCCTTTTCGCAGCTGAAGAAAATATGAGATTGAGACTTATGATTGTTGCACCAGGGGCATCTTATGTCTGTGGCTACTTGTCGGTGAGCCAGATTTTCGCCTGTGGGAAGAGATCTTTGCAGGGCTCGCCAAATGAACATCTTGATTTTTGGAGCCGCGTTCAGGTTCCAAACTTTTTCTCTCCACTTAAATTCTGGTTGTGCTTGCTCACTAGTGGAAGTGGATCTATCCTTCATTGCAATAGCATACCCTGATTTAGTAGAGTATAGACCTGAGGTGTTAGGAATCCAGATTTGCTTATCTTCTTGGTGCGATCTGCTAGATTTGATATAGAGAATGCTACTCTCATAAAGTGGGAGGATTTTCCCAATTATGTCTCTGTTCCATTCTATAGAGTTTCTCATAAAGAGGTCCTTCACCATTAGGTCTTTTGAATCAGTAGTAGGTGGACCCATAGGTTATTCAGGTTTTAGTGGATTTATCCAGGAGTCAGACCAAACTCTGATTGTTTCTCCATTGCCAACAACCCAGCCCAGGTTTGGTTTCAGAAGGTCTGTCCTCTTAGAATGCTTCTCCAACCGTGAGAAGATTGGGGTTTAGGGGATACGTCCATAAAAGATCCATTGTGACAATATTTGCCCAGAAGTATTCTAGCTAATAGGGAGGAAGGTTTCTGTAGTATTCTCCAACTGATCTTGGCAAGTAGAGCCAGATTGAAAGCTTGGATGTCTCTCATTCCCAATCCTCCCATAGATTTTAGTTTAGCTAAGGATTTCCAGGCAATCCAAGACATTTTCTTATGTCTTTCTTTTGAATCCCACCAAAATCTGGTCAAGATAGCTTGTATGGCTTTGCATAGAGAGATAGGCAGTTGGAAGCAAGACCTCGCATAGGTAGGGATGGAGGTTAGGACACTTTTTAACATCACTAATTTCCCTACCGGCGATAGAAATCTATTTGACCGCGCTAGCGCTCTTTGTCGAATCTTGTCCACTAGAGATGCAAAAATATCCTTCTTCTTCCTTCCAAAAGATTCCGGCAATCCCAAATACTTGCCCAAACCCCCTTCTTGAAAAATACCGAGAATATCTTTCACCAACTCCTTTGTTTTGGTTGGTGTTTTTTTTGCAAATGAAACTGTTTAATTCTGGGCACTAATCTTTTGGCCAGAGATCGATTCATATTTCTCCAGGATCTATTTGAGAGCACTGCGGTTCTGGGAATTGGCCTTGCAGAAAAACATTGTATCGTCAGCGAAAAGAAGGTGGTTAATCCTAGGGCTGAATTTTCCAACTTTTATTCCTAGCAATTTCTTGGATTGCTGAGCTTCTCGACATAGACCAGAAAGGGTTTCACTACAAAGGATAAAAAAGGTAAGGAGATAAAGGATCTCCTTGCCTAATACCTCGAGTTGGGGTGGCTCCTCCTTGTACCAATCCATTAATTAGGAAGGTATAGGAAACTGTAGAAACATAGGCTAGAATCCAGTTAATAAATTGGGGTGGGAAATCCATTTGGCTTAGCACTCCCGCAATGAAAATTCATTCGAGTCTATCATAGGTCTTCATCATATCTGTTTTCATTGCCATGTCACCTTGAGTTTTTGTTCTGGATCTCTTCAGGTGATGTAAAACTTCATGAGTGATCATGATGTTGTCTGTGATTGCTCTATCAGCTACAAAAGCTTATTGGTTTTCGGAGATGAGATATTGGAGGGTCGGTTTTAGTCTCTTTGCTAGGAGCTTTGCTATTATCTTGTAATAGGTATTGCAAAGTGCAATCGGTCGTTATTCTGAGACTCTCTTTGGGTTTTGAATCTTAGGAATAAGGTGAATGTGTATCTCGTTTATTGTTCTGGGCAGCATGCCCGATTGAAAGAACTGTTGTATTTCCTTTATTAGATTTCCTTTCATCAATGACCAATGAGTATGGTAGAAACTGGCTGAGAATTCATCCAGTCCTAGGGCTTTATCCGGATGGATACTGAAGAGAGCATCCTTAATTTCTCTCTCTAAAGGTACTGCTTCTAGCTTTAATTTATCTGAGGCTTTAACTTTTTTTTTCAAGGCTTTCGATAATGTATCAGTAAGGGCTATCTCATCCATGTCTTATTGGGAGAAAAGACTTTAGAAATAATCAGAGATGGTATTAACAATTCCCTCTTCTTCAAAGACTTGGTCCCCACTCTCATTGGTTATCACAGAGATCTTGTTTCGAGCTTGTCTTCCCCTCGAAGAAGCATGGAAAAATCTAGAGTTTTTATCCCCCAAATGGAGCCACAGCTGCCTACTTCTTTGCTTCCAGTATTCTTCTTCTTCATTGTAAGCTTTTTTCAACTCTGCATTTATCTTTTGGATTAGCTCTTCATTAGGAAGTGAATGCACCATAGCCTCTTCCAGCTCCTTTTTGCTCTTCGAATTTTTTCTTGGCTATTACAGTTATGCTCTTTGTTCCACCTTACAATTGCTTTTCTGCAGTTTGTTATTCTTTCAGTTACTACCAGAGAGTCATCTGAGAGCCAGACCTTATGCAGAACTTCTTTCAGTTCAGGATTATTTCTCAGTCTTCTATCGTATCTAAAGACTCCTCTTCTTTTTCAGATTTAGGATTGAAGAAAGACACTAGGGGTCTGTGATCAGAGCCTTCAAACCGCAAGTATTGGCATTGTCCAGATGGTAACAGCTCAGCCCAAAGGCTGTTCGAGAGTGCTTTATCCAGTCTAGCATGAATTACTTGTTTGTATCTCACTCCTCGCCAAGAGAGATAGTTTCCGGAGAATTGAAGATCAAAGAGATCACCTTCAAAAAGAAGTGATCTAAAAGGCACAAACGAGCTTTCAGGTCTTGATGTTCCTCCTCTCTTTTTAGAGTTTGACAGGATTTCATTGAACTCACCTGTTAGGAACCATGGCTCCTCTCTTGTTTCTGCAATGCTTCTAATTTGATTCCAAACTATGTGTCTTTTTGCAGCCTTTGGTTCTCCATATATAAAGGAACAGAAGAAAGTTTTGCCTTGCATCAAGATTTTAGAGTCTATGATGTTTTGGTTTGACGATAAGATTTCCAGATCGATATCATTTCCCCACATAAGAGCCGACCCTCCACTACCAGGTGTGATAGGAGTTACGAGGAAACTATGAGCAAAGTTAAGATGACTCAGGTAAGATAACACAGTAGAATCTTGGTTTTTCGTTTCAGAAAGGAACAGAAGGTTCAAGTCAAAATCCTTAACAAGATCCTTGAGCCTACGAACTGTCACCGGGTTCCCTAGTCCTTGATAGTCCAGGCTGCAAGAGGGCTTTCAGGCTCTTGAAAAACCCTTCTCGAATTTTCAAGCACAACCCCTTCAATCTGAGAGATAGGAATTAGTTCCTGCCGAGATTCCTCTTGTGGAACTTGACTATTTGAAACATTTCCTTCAGCAGAGTTCTGGCTAGCAGCTGGGGAAGTTTCCAAGGCTAATTTCTTGCGAGGTGTTGGAGCCTTTTGAGGTACTTTTCTCTTCCTTTGGATCACGGATTTTGAAATTTTTGGGCTTGCCATAAGTGCCTTTTTTAGGGGTGGTCTGCCAGGTTTCCGTTTAGTTGCTTCTTGCTTTCTTTGGCTTGTTACAGATTCCCCTTCTCCAATAGCTCCCAATCTTAGAGATACTAGTACTCTATCTTGAACCATATGTTGTTTCAGAGGTGCATCTTAGGAGGTTATACTCAGGGGTTGATAAGTAGTTAATGCTAGATGTTCTGCAGCCTGTCGGAATTCTCCACTTTCGATGGCTTGAACAGTTCTCATCCTCCTTGCAGCACTCTCCACCGGGTCAGACCAATCAGCGTACCGCATCATCACTTTCCTTACTTCCTCCATTGCAGCAGACATGACTTCTTGTTGAATAAAAAGTATTTTAGCCGAGGAGTTAACGTTTCCACATGAAATAGCATGGTCAGCTTCTGAAATCAACAGGGTTGGCTGCAATCTCTCTACTGGAGAGGAGCAAATCGGATCCAGGGTTTCATTCTGAATGTCTTTTGTTTGGTTTTCAGCAGCTGTTTTTTCTCCCTCCATCTAGATGTATACTGTGATTGGCTGAGGTCTGGGGTTGGGGTTCGGCTATTCCTTTGATCATATCTGCTATAGGAGTTTTCCTTTCTTGCTTTATTATCTGGTGAAACCTGACGGTAAGATCTGTTTTTGTTTTCCTGATAGGAGTAAAGTCTGGAGTTGTGTTTGTTGGAGTATACTGGTCCCATCTCCCGATGAAGGGATTGGTGCTCTCTGTCTCTACTCCAATCTCTTGTGTATCCTAGAGGAATTGGTCGGCTTATAGGAGTCTGTTGCGTAAGCTTCTGGTTCTTGTCTAGATTTGTGCTCGAAGTCTTCTCTTTGACAGGGAGTTTCGAGTCTCTTGGTAGGATTATCATCAATGTTCTCAGCAAATTCTTTAGAAGAGTGGGTCAGGATTCCGCAAGTGTAACATAAGTTTTCTAACTTTTCATAGATGAGTATAGAGTCGGCTTCGTCCCCGTTTGCGAAGACCACCTTTACTGTTGAGATAAGTGGTTTCGAAGCGCTAATGGTGACTTTCATTCTCAGATGAGTGTCAGAGATATATGCTTCTTCGAACTGTCCAAGTTCTTTGCCAATACTTTGGAGGGTTTCAACTGACCATAGATGCATAGGAACTCCATGTACTTGTATCCCGAAGGGGATTTGAGATGGGAAGCTTCTGTCTGAAGTATTTTTCCACTTTTGAAGGACCACCATCCAGTGATTGAAATGATAAGGTTGATTCGCCAATACCTTTTGGATGTCTTGTTCAGAGGAGAAGTGGAACTGGAATAGATCATTCCCCAGATCTGCACCTGTGGGACGGTGCTGGAATTTCCAGAAATCTGACATAAAGGGTATTAGAGACCAAACCCTTTGGGCTTTTGGGTTGGTTCTTCGTCCTATGATTGTGAGGGACAATTTCTTTTGTCTTTCTGAATTATCAAAGACTAGAACATTAGCTATAGCTGTACGTTGTGGAAGGCTGGAAGAGGCTATAGCTTTGCCTTTATCTGCTGCAGGGATTCTTGAGGCCATTTGTTGAGTTCTAAGCATAAAGCTTGATTGTTCTTAGCATGAAAGAGCAAGAATAGTTTTTGAATTTGGTTGCTGGTGTTGGGGAGGCTAGACCGGCTTGAGAAAGAGTGATGGAGAAGACGTTTGACACAATTTAAAAACTAAAAAGGGCATATGAGAAAATTAATTCTTCTAATAATCAAAACTTATGATATACGTAGGTCATATGGCTGCCAAAAAAAAATGTACGTCATATGACTCAAATTCATTTCAATATTTCACAAACCACGCGTTACACAAACAATAAATGTTCCATTTTTATATTATATGAGGGAAGAAAAGCCACCAATAAATGAATATGGAGTAACTATTCAAACCCTAGCTTATAGAGATTACTTCAAGATCCGCTTTGCCACAAGTGTCGAATAAAACTTCTTTGTGCGGAGAAATAACACAAAAGCGTCAAGAGATCCAAGGAAAGCCATGGCCGCCATTATCACAAACGAAGTCCTAAAACAATGATATCCATAACAAGAGTGATCTTCCTCTGAAGCTACCTTGTCGTACAAGTAGCCTATTACCTTCACTGAGAAAAAGTATGAACCAACCGGACTAGCTATCGATATTGTGTAGAATATAGTTCCCATATGACGGATTCCGAAAATTTCAGAGGTTATTGTTGGCATGAGAGACCATTGTGAGCCGTACGCTAAACCGACCAACAAGGACCCGATATATAGGTTTCCTAGGAAACCTGAGGCCATGACAATGTGACCTATAGCCATAAGACTCAGAGTTATGGACATGAAAATTGGTCTTGCCCAACCATGATTGTGTAAATAAGCATCTGAGATGTAACCCGAACCAAATCGGCCTAGAAAGCTCCATATGCTCCAGAGAGACACCAGAGAATTGATTTGAACAGTAGAGTACCGAAGTGACTCTCCCATCTGTTTGATGTTATTTATCGTCGCCAGTCCTGAACCCATTCCAGATATCATCGCCACAAATAGAAGCCAGAAGTTGGTTGTGCATATTGCTTCCAGGAGGTCCATGTCATTGGTCATGATAACATTAACATCTGTCATTAAAATGTGTTAGGAATTGCACTAAGGGACCTAAGCTAACATATAAGGTGATATAACTCCCTCTATAACGAAATATGAATAGATAAGAATCCAAGCTACATCTTACCGGCAGAAGTGTTGAGCTTAGGAGAGTTAAGCAATGTTGTTGTCTCGGTAACGGGGAAATTCAAAGACAAGAATCTCTGTTTCTCTTCACGTCCTGCTCTAACCGCCACTAAGAAAGGAGAAGCGAGCAAGAGAAGTAGAAGAGTAAAAGAGCATATCTGCATAATTTTTGACATTCCAAAAACATTTTCGACCAATAAGACGACCATAAGATAGATAACGATGACCAAGGAGATGGCAGAGAGACCATTCAAGTGTTTCTCGTCGCCTGCTATAACTGTGTCGTAAGCTCTAACGAAGGGCATCAACGTCAAGATGAGAAGTGATGGTACTACAGCCAAGAGAAGAATGAAGTTCCTTGGGTCACCATCACAGAATATGTAGTACATTTGAACCAAAATTGCTCCACTTAGCCCAAGATAACCCTATATATATTAAAAACACACAACTCGTAATTATCTGACTGATTTTGCTTGAGAGCCACAAAAGTTATTCTCAAGTTATATATATTAATTTGTAATGAATATTAAGTAAAAATATGGATATGCATATAGTATAGAAATATTCGATAGATACTATAAATACTAGAAACCTGCCGTTGTCACATAATCACTCGTATTTTTAATAAAAAATATGTAACATCGATCATGTATTATTATTAATTACTACAAAAGAGCTAGAAATTTTATGTAAATAAGTAGGATTATTATTTATTAGTCGCAGTAAATATCGTCATGTATTGCATACACTATATCTTTTATAGTATAATATAAATGAATATACATATATATATATAAGAGCGGAAAATGTCCAATATCTTGTTCTACCTTCATGATGCCAACGGCGGTCCCACCATTTTCGGAGAAATTACGAACGGCCGTGACTATTATCGCCGTATTAAAGAAAGGCTGACAATGACCAGCGAAGAACATGAACAAACACATCAAAGCCACCGGAGGCCGTTGGATCACACCAGACGTAGCCATCCATATGAAACCATATCCTACGAACCATTGAAGCAAACCCACGAATATAACTAACCACGGCCCACTAAAGAAGCGACCACTACCACTTTTGCGGCTTGCGACTGCAGTGTACAAGAGGCCTGAGAGGATGCCTGCGTTTGCTCCGATGTCTTTGTAGACAGAGACGGTGTCAAGAGTAGATTGGTCATAAGATTGTGATGACTTGAGAAGAGAAGAATAGATTCCAAAAGTGTAGCTTGCTCCGGTAAAGCTTTGTATCCATATGCTTGCTGCTGCAGCCACCCATTTCGTGTTGGCGAACTCCATCTTTCTCTCCTTCTTTTTATCTATTTGCATCGGTTTATGTGCCTTAGGTTGTCTTAAAATGAAAGTATAGTCAACTTGAAAATTTTAAAATCTGTTAACCGTAAGCATTCTTGGTTTGGTTGGACAACTAAACCGGATTAAGACAAACGGTACAAACAAAACCGAGATTTGATTGGAGTTAGTTTAGTTGCATTCTGACTAAACCAAACCATATCTAACAGATATCACAAAACCATGAATTCTTCTCTTAGACCAACTCAAAACTACATCGGAAATTTTTTTTATTAATATTAGGTCATTACTGACCAGATCAATAGTCAAATTCATATATAATATAGTGTAAACAGTAAAATTCAATTCCTAAAATGTAAATGCGTCTGATGTTAATAAAATCATCATTTGCTACTAGACTAAAGGATATCTACGCATCTGAAACCATGTGAAACGAGAAAGTCCATAAATTAATTATTTTAATGCAACTATGTAGAGAAAAGATTAAGTAATGGAGAATGATATGTGCACTATATAATCAATTTATAGATGAGTTAAAACGTGATAGTTTCTGTATATAATTACATTATTTGGCATATGACTGGTCCTCCTTTATATTTTATTGTGATTTTAAAAACGAGACGTGTAGACATGTAGCTAGTTTGCATAGATCTTGGTGAATCGTTAATGACAAGACAAATCGGCGAATTTTCCAACAGGACAATAACTTAACTAATATACTAGAAAATTAAAAATCTTAGACTATCTCCAACAATAGAACCCCAATTAGGATTCTTAACAATTTTTTAATAAGAAATAATGAGATAAAAATTCCATAATAAATTTTAATTTTTTTCATGCTTTTAATTGTAGAACTTATATTGGGGTTTTTAACTTTTTTTTTAATATCATTATAAAATTTATTCTGTAAATTATTCTACAATGTTTGCTATTATATACTATTCTGCATTGTTTGCTACTATATACTAAAGCTTGATAAATTACAATAAGTGAAACTGCTTCAAATGTAAATGACCAAAAACAATGCATTCAACATAGAACAGCAACAAGAGTAGTTGATAAACTGCAACAAGAGTAGTAATCTGATAAACTGCAACAAGAGTAGTTGATAAACTGCAACAAGAGTAGTTGATAAATTGCAAATGGCCAAAACACATAGCATTAAACACATAGGATTAAACACATAGCATTAAACACATAGGATTAAACACATAGAAAAATGGAATGGCAAAGTGATAGCATCACGTTGAGTGGAGGTGAGGCTTCTGCCAAAATAGTAAATAGTAAACCAATCAATGGTCATATATAGCTAAACAAAATTAGAAGAAAAAAGTTTTTGGATCAAAACCTTTGAACTGGCTGAGGATTTCTTCTTCTGAAACATAAACTTTTTCGAGTGTTTTTTCTATTTTGTTCTCCCAAAGCGAAACGAGATCATTGTATGAGTAAGAGTTCAATGGTGGCCTAACATATAAGATTTTGTTTAAGGTTCTTGGATCATCTACTGCTTTGATTGTGTAAGTCCCAATGTCCTCTTCATTGTTGAACATAGCTGCAAAATATAACCATGCTTTGATTGTGTAAGTCCCAATGTCCTCTTCGTTGTTGAACATAGCTGCAAAATATAACCAAAAGTTAAAACACAACTAGACAAGAATCTGCGGGTAATTGAACCATAACATCATCCTTTAATTCATGTTATAAGGTTCTAAAAAAGACCATTTTAGTTAACTTTTTGTTGTTAAGCCAACACATAACTTTTGAACATATCATTCTGCAGAGTTCTTAGAGAATTGGGATCTTAATTTTCATTAAAGAAAACAAAGTATTCTAATATACCTTTGGGGTTTCCATCACCTAAAATGATGACCTTATCTCGTGGAGCAGAAGTAGCCCCTGGTTGTGCTTATGTTGAGAGAAAGTAGCCAGCGAAGAAGTTGCACGAGACATAAGTGTATGGGATTCCTTCTGCCTCGATAGTGCGGCGGTTTTTGCCTTTGTAGCAGAGGTTGACTTGGCAGGTTCGACAGTATAGAAACGGTCTACGTCATTTACAAACTCCGAGGGAAAGAATCTCTGGTATGATAGATGTTCAAATGCTTCATCAGTAAAAGAGTAATTGAATTAGATGTTAAAATGGTGCATCAGTACCAGACTCTATCAAATTGTTACTAAACTCAATGGCTTGCTCAACATCCAACATCATCTATCCAAAGAGTATCACAGAAAATACTAAGAACAAATACTTTATCCAAGACTTTACACTTCGAAAAAACTCTTAACCATAAGCAAAGTCAATACGAAGAACAAAAGAAAAAGAGCGACTAATTTACCTTAACATTACCAGCTTCTTTAATGGGAGAGATGATTTTGTACTGATGCCCTAAGAGCGAATGTCCAATCGTAGATATCACTACATCAGCTTGCTTTATCGAATTCACGAGACTCGTATGATCATCAAGATCTCTCTATCAAGTTTTAGTTTCAAGAAACCACAGAATCAGCAAACCATTCATAATCAAAAACCCAGATTTCCTTAAAATTGCTAGTTACTAAACATATATGTGTTATATGAAACCCTAAACTACGATCTATGCTTAAAAAAAAGTGCAGGACGATTATAGTTGCGGAAATTTAGGGACAAAAACAAAGAGAAGAGTGCTAGAGATACGAACAAGGAGAAATTCACCTTCAATTTTCTAATTCACCTTCGATTTTTAGAGATCGCTTTCTCCATCGCCACAACAGAAGGAGAAGAAAAAAAAATCATGTGAATGAGAGAGGAGACTCAACCCTTCTCGTCGATTTTTTTTTCTGAAAATTCCATTCATCCAATAGATAGTTGACACGTAAGAGTTTTTTTTTTTGTCAACCTTACTCATTTATTTTACTAGTAGAATCGACAAAGAGCCGATCCATAGCCAAATTGCTCCCACTGGAGCTGGCAAGATTTGAACCCTCCACCTGGTGCCTAACTAAATTAGGGGCAAGCCAACTGGGTCACCTGCTTCTTGGCACGTAAGAGTTTCTTAGAGTTTCTAAAGTCTCTATATTAAGAAACGGCTCTATATTAAGAAACGGTTCTACATTTTATTACCTATTTTATATTTATTTAAATTACAATTAAAGCTAAGAACTCTACTAAGATCCGTGCATTGGATATGCTCTTATGTATGTGTCTATTTAGGATTTAGAAATGTGGTCGTGAACATTTTAGACTTGTTTAGGTTCCGCCTACATAAGGCCAGCCCATATAAGCCCTGGTAAAAGGTGTTATGGGCCAATGCTGTTTAGTGAACTCACAAAAAATTGGAAAAAGAGAATAATAACTTTTAGGAGTGCGGGTTAGAGTTCTTTTGGATTGACCAAACCAAAACACTTTAGTCCAAGTAACGATAACTAACCTACATAGAATCAGAAGCGGGTATGTGAAAGCGAAAATATTTAGAAGCGTGGAATCAATTTTTTACAAAATTCAAGGAAGCGGGTACATGATGGAAACGTATAGACATACACATATATATATATATAATAATAAGTTAGTAAAAAGTGATAGGTCTGATCTAATCCAACTCAGACCTATTAATTTATTGGGGTTAAAAATTTTAATTTTCATGGGTTAACAAGTTTAATGGGTTAATAGGTTAAATGATTTTTGGTTGAAATGAGTTAGGTTCTAATGGATTGATGGGTCGAAACGGATTGACCCGTTAACTTGTTAACATTTAAAATTTGAACCACAAACCAACTCATTTGTCTATCTCTATTTTTTTACTCACTCTCATCATTTTACTTTTTCTTCTTTTTTACTCTCTCTACTCTTTTGCTCTTTTTATTCTTTTATTTTCTCTCCTCATTTTACTCACTCTTTTTTTTACTCTCTCTCTTCTTTTTTACTCTTTCCCCTATTTTTACTCTCTCTCCTTTTTTACTTCTTTCTCTTCTTTTTCTCAGTATTTTTTACTCCCTCTTCATTTTACTCTCTCTTTCCTCTTTTCTCACAATTTATATGTACATGAGTATACGTCAAATGCGCCAGGATGAGTTGGTTGAGGTGGTTGCCCATCCTCTCAGTCCCAGCACTCGGAATCAATTGCCAGAACTTTCCAGTGGGAACAAAATAGCCCGATGTGGGGACTGCATGGTTCAGAAGGTGGAACCAGTTACAAAAAAAAAACGTCAAACGCGTGTAAACCAAACGCCGGCCCTAGAAAAAAAAAGCTCTCTCCTCTCTCCTCTCTTGCAAAACAGTATCATCATCACCAATCTCCCTTTTCTGGCGGTCGGTGTCTCTCACCGCCACCGGAAAAGGGAGGCCACCGCCAATAGCTCTCCGCTATATGTCTTCCCACTAGTTTCTTCGCCCTAACGCGCTCTAGATCTAAGATTTTGTCTTCTTCGCCTTGTGACCACCATCATCCGTTGTTGGACGGTTTGCTCCCAAGAGTTCTCGCTTGGCTTCTCTCCCAAGAGTTTTCATGAAGTTGTTTGGTTCTCTCCTCCATCAATCACTGATTGGAGCACACCACAAGGTCTCTTCTATTCTAGTTTAAATATGTCTCATGTTTTAGTTTTCAATAAGGTATGGTTTGTCAACATCCAGATCTTGTCAAGGCTTTCCATTGTTCTACCAATTTTTAGATCTGATTCATGTGTCAGTTTTGTCAAATTCCATCAAAGTTGTTGGTTTCTATTTGTTGTTGTGATTTTTACCTACTTTTAGGAAAAAGTAAATCTCTGCTATGTTGGAGTAGCCTGAGTTGGTATTCACAAATGGATTTCATTGTTGGAGTATATTTATATGCAACCGAAGGGAGAAAGCACATGAGTATAATCTTTTCAAGTCTACATAACTTACAAGAAAAGACAAAAAATCAGAAATAACAATGGTCTTGATGTCTAATAGCTTTTATAATTTTGGCTTTGGTTGATTAAGTCTAAACTTATGTAAGATATGTTTGTTAGATGTTTGTAAACCTTTGCAATTTTCCAATAAAAATCTTTTACGGGAGACAAAAAAAATGTCAAACGCGTCTTGCCTGGCCTTCTACCACTGTTAGTTTGTGTTTGGGCCTTTTGTGTTTTTGAACCGTCCTCTTCTAACTGTATTACTATGTGATCTCATTGTTCTTTTTGGGCTTCAATCATTAAAATAGATGATAAATATATATATATATATATATATATATGTTTGTTTTCTTTATTATTAAAAATATTATAAAAATTCATCATTTTTTTTTCATCTTAATATATTAGATTAACAGGCCAAAGGCACAAAATACAAATGTTCACTCCTCTAAACAGTGAAGGGACGATTACATATAGATTGCATCTATAACTGCAGAAAGAAAACAACGACTACAACAACCCAACAAAATTCAGGAAGGTGAATGAGTCTTATCACGCTCTAACACACTCGCAAGCCATGTAGGAGCTCTCAGAGCAACATAAGACTGGAATCTATCCTGAAAGGAAACAGATTGGGCTATGAGAGAAGCTTCTCGGTTTGCTTTTGGAGGCACAGAGGATAAATGCCAAGACTTGAAAGGTAACAGGGTCGATGTCAGTTTTTCTGCGTAGTACGCACAAGCAGGCCACGCATTAGGCTTGAGGATCATCTCAAATAAGTAAGAGGATTCAGCCTCAAAAATTATCTCAGATATGCAATGAGAAGACATACTCTCCATGGCCCATGTCATACTTTTGAATTGAGCTTC
>OVBA01002976.1:0-30811 GCA_900406435.1 Lepidium aucheri
CCTTCTCTTTGTTTAGCATGATCCGAAAGTGTGTGCTTGGTAAAACCCTCTTAAAAGTTAAGTGGAAAATTAAGCTTCCTACAAAGAACTTAAACCGAGTAAGTGGTAAAGGTAAAGCGGCTGGAAGGATGCGTAAACCCGTAGCCTTTCACNATGCGTAAACCCGTAGCCTTTCACGTCCGTGTATATCCGCTAACTTACTCCATATGCGGGTTGGTGGAACAACTTGGAAGGATGCGTAAACCCGTAGCCTCTCATGTTTGTGTAAGCCAACTTCGGAAAAGCCAAAAGGGCACATAAAAAGAAAAAGAAAAAAAAAGAAGAAAAGAAAGAATGNGAAAAAAAAATGAAAAAAGAAAAGAAAGAATGAATAATCGGGCAACAAAATTTTAATGAGAGGGAGCCATTTAAGTTGGAAAATGATTAGGCTAAGCCTAGGGAAGTCAAAACATGTTCTTGTTGATCTCTAGTCTCTTTTGAGGACCGCACAAAAAAAAGAAAGAAATTAGACTTGCACCTTTAGAAACCAGCTTAAGTGATAGGAATCCATAGGTTAAATGCTATGTTTGAGAATGATTACATTTCGGTTTCCAAAATGATAGAGCCCACATGTGAATTATGGTTTATCTTAAGCAAGTTGTTCATTAGACAAGATGTTCCCATTTTTGTGTGCAGCTTTTCCACCTTAGGTTATTGCACTGCTTGAGGCCAAGCAAGATCTAAGTTTGGGGGAGCTGATGTATGTGATTTTTGATGGTTTAAAAGCATTGTTTTAGGTAGTTTTGCATATGTTTTAGCTAGATATTCCGTGCACGTAGGTCTGTTTAGATTAGTTTAGCACTTTTTTCATTTGCATTTGGAGTTTGGAGTTTTATCTAGGAAAAGGAACAAAAAGGAGCTAAAAATGGAGGTAAGGACAATTGGATCAGCTGCTAGGAGGAAAAGATCGTGCAAACTCGGATCGCTACCTCGTGGATCGCAAGGCAAGACTGCTCGGAGCGCTTAGGAAAAGATGCCTCAGTTACCAGCCTCGACCTATCTGCCGCGAGGGAATATCAATCTATTACACTCGGACCTTTCACTCAGTCTCAACCCCCAAGGGAAAAGACAAGAACCACTCCTCGGTGTTCAAGCTCGCGCAAGGACTCTGAGGGCAAGATTCCTGGTTAACCGACTTAGGTCGGTTTGACAATTAGGGTTACACAAATGACCCTATAAATACCCTCTAATCACTCTCTTATCATTTTATCTCATGTTTTAGCTAAAAAACTCTCTCTATTTTATTGTTGCTTTCATTTATGCTTGTTTAAGGTGCTCTTTATGTTTATGTTTTTAATGGAATGAATTAAGTTTGATCTTCATCTTTACTTTCTGCTTTTTATTTTTATATTCTTTATGTTTATGCAAGTTAGATCTCCCTTACTCCTCCGCTCTCAACCCATGAGATGCGAGTAGATCCTTGTGGATCTCGAGGATAGGGAGGTTGGAGGTGAATCCACCGATTCCCTCACCGTGCGAACCATGATCTAACTCTGATCTCTTCTCACATGGCTAGGCTTAATGCTGATCTCTCCCTGGTCAAGAGAGATCTGATTTGGGCCGTGACCTAAGGCTAGCACCAAAGGAATCAGAGACCAAGTGCCATGTGAGTGATGGTTTGATCCACCAAAGAGAGCTCTAGTATGTGGATCAGCTATTAGATGTTTTGGACTGAACTTAAAGGTTCTGATTCGGTATGATCGCAGCTAGCGCCGTAATGGATCATTCAATTTGGTTAGGGATCTTCACCGTGAGAATGGGCTGATCTAGCCTCATCCCGGTCTAGAGATCGCTTAATATAGTGCAGCGAGTTCAGATCAGCGAGTTTACCGCCGATCAAACCCTTCCTATCCTTTAGATATATGCTTTTAACCTTATTTTCATCTATTACAATTGTTATACTCTGTTTTTGATGCATTTCTCTATTTTGAATTTTTAAATTCTATTTCTATTTTGTCTTTTAGCTTATTTCGTCCTATTATCTAGATTGCAAGCTTACTTGATATCATAGCATATATTTGTTACAGGTTGATAGGTTGCTTGAACTAAGGTCTACTAGTAGATAGATTGTTTGCAAGCAATTTCTGAGTGTTGGTTTGACAAATCCCATTCACTTATCCTATATTCAATGACTTGATCTTACGGACCAAAAAAACCATTTTATCAGAGGATCAAATTCCTAACAAGCTTTTTGAATGTTTGGTAATCTAAGATCATCGATTAGTTAGCTACTCTAATCTAAGCATTAAGGTTGTCGATTAGGTGGAAAGCTCATTAAGCAATACCAATTTGTTCATAATTTATCAATTCTCTGCAACCCTAGAAAATCCTAAACTTGATTGGGGAATTACTCAGACATGGTGAAGGAGATCACATTGCAAAACATAATGAAAAGCATAAAAGTAAATTGTATTGAAAGAAGAGGGTTTTTGAATTGTTCTCCACTTGTGTGGGAATCGAAATTCTTCTCCCAATAACTCAAATTCATGTTCTGATCACGTAACAACGGGTGTTCTAACAAATAATGAAAATTGGTCTTATATAGGTCCTAAAAATTATAGGTGCAAAATAGGAAAAATTGTGTTTTCTCCTTGTCAGCTTCGAGGATCGATCAATCAAGGGTGTGGATCTATCGATCAAGGTTGAATTCTCAATCTCTAAAAGGTCTTGGTCGATCAATGGATCAAGCGCAGCTCTTTCTGAAAATCGAGGATCGATCGATCAATCGCTGCTCTACGGCTAAAATTATAAAAACTGCTTTGATGCATCATTGACCAAGATTTGAGGGTATAATCCGAATTTAACATGTTTTCCACCAGAAAAGACTCCATAAAGCAATCAAACATTATGTAAACATGTGAATTAATGAGTTCAAAACCGATAAAAATGAGGTATATAAGGATCACACCACCTGCTATCCCCAACATTACTTTTAAGATCAAGAGTAGAATCATCATAATGGTTTAGAAACAAGATCCATGGACTGCCATGTGAAGATCCCCTTGATCACTTGTATGAGTTTGAGAAGCTTTGTGACCTTACAAAGTTGAATGGAGTAAGTGAGGATGCACTTAAGTTAAAGTTGTTCTCATTCTCTCTAGGGGACAAGGCACAAATTTGGGAGAAGCTTTTGCCTCATGGTTCTATAACCTCCTGGACTGAGTGTAAGACTGTATTCCTTTCCAAGTTCTTCCCCCATTCTTGAACTGCAAAGCTTTAAAAGGCTATTATTGGTTTTGTGCAAGAGAGATCCAAGACATTTTCTACAGCTTGGGACCGCTTCAGGCTATATCAAAATCAGTGCCCACATCACGGTTTCCCAATTGAAACACTACTAAGCACTTTATATCGTGGACTTTGTTCCAAATTCCGCAACCTCTTGGACACTGCAAGCAATGGTAATTTCATGCATAGAGACATTGAGGCTGGTTGGAAACTGATTATAAATCTTGCACATCACCCGGGTCATTATACTGATGTTGATGATAGTAGTGGGACAAACACAACTGATTCAGACTTATCAAGCAGCAAGGAGACTAGAGCTACCAATGCAAAGATAGATAAGTTGATGGTACACCAAAGGCCAGTACACCTAGTGTACGCAGAAGACCAAATTCCTATAGAGGCAGCTGAGCAGACTAAAGAAGCTTGTTCAATACAGAATGCAGAAAGAGGATATAAGCAACCATATCAACAAGCTCCACAGCCGCCTCCACCACAATCCCCAGCAGTGATAGACCTTCTACAAGAGATACTAAAGGGACAAAAGTCTACAGCTGTAGAACTGACTCAAAAATTTGCTGAGGTACATACCAGAATTGATGCCACTCACTCTGATCTAAATAGCAAGATTGTGAGTCTAAACGCTAGACTTCAACTTGTTGAGAAGCAGCAAGCTAGGTCATCCGCACACAAACCTTTAAAACACCACCTAAACAACATTACTCAACTCCACATAGAGCACCATGAAAAAGCGATCACATTGAGGAGTGGAAGGGAGTTGATAATCCGAGCTGAAAATATTGATGCTAAGGACTGTATGGTTAAAGAGGGGGAGGATGGTATAATCAAGGAATACACTATCCAATACATCACTTTAGGGAGTGACAAAGAGATTATTCCATGAGCTGGGATCATCGCTAACACTGAAAACAGTGTGATTCAGAGAGGTTGCAAGAAAAAAGTTCTCAACTTGTCTCCAATAGCAAGCTTAGACACTCCACTTCGCCATACCCAAGGTCGAGGTCAGCCTCTAAGTGCCCAAAAATCTGTAGCTCCAAAGGATTCTAGCAAGTTGTACATTAAACTCTTTAAGCCTCCTCAGGTTGTAGTGGTTAAGAGCAACAACGCTAGTGATTACTGCAGGAAAATCCCAATATTTGAGGAGGTTGTTGATGGGAAAAGACTTAAAGCCTTCTTTGCTTTCAATGGGATAGCAAATCAGCCTCCTTAGGAGCTGATCAAGCCTCCACCATTGGATATTGGACCTGTTATAGTCTTGCAACTAATCGGATTTGGGGATGGTGCAATGGAGTATAGAGTAAAGATCAGCAAGCGTCCCAAGCCATTTGCTAAATTCAAACAGCTCCTCTCCTCAACAAAACCCAAATCAGAGTGGTCGGGACCTTTTAACATCAAAAAGGTTATGCGTTGTAGAGCAATTACTTTGGTTAGCAAGGAAGGAGATGGCCTTCAAGAAAATGGGCAGAGAGTTAAGCTCTTTATGGTTACTAGAACAATTCTATAGGGGACTCCAATCCCCCTCTCTAAACCACCCTAAGCCAATTAGGTGTGAAGAGTCGAGCTTGAGACTATAAACAAGCTAACTGGGAGTAAATCCCATGAATATCCTTGTGTATACTTTGCTTTCATTTTAAACAATTGCTTTTGATTATTTTTGCAATCTATTTCTATATATTGTTGTGGTTTGGTCGTTTGTGTTTTAGGTTTTGAGCTTAATAGAACCAAGTGCTATGTTTTTGGTAGCAGTTGGAAAGAAACACCCCCAGCGAGCCAAACACTAGTACTACTCGCAAGAATCACTCGCATCTCAGCCTTCGAGCTCTCCCACTAGAATGCTCAAAACCGCACTATTGAGAGCATGAATGCCTCCACAGCCAATTCTTTTGGCCTCTACAAGGTACCATTTCGTCATTTTCTTTGATTGTTAACCTAGGATTCACCTCTAAGCTTTCATGCACACAAGGGACTGTGTGATTTAAGTTTGGGGGAGGGTCCTAGTAGATATTGACCTTGTGTTCTTTGATTCTTAGTTTGTTTTCCATGCATATCATCTAGGCCTTAAAAATCTATTAAGATTTATCATTTCAGCATAACTCATTGCATAGCATACCACTTAAGGCATATAAAAACCATAAAAAATAAGATTTTTTTTGGAAATGCATTCCGCAAAAACAGAGTGTTCATGTAGTTACATTGCATTTCATGTAGGATCGAGTCTAGATGCATAGGGAATAATAAGGATGATAACCGTTCATACTTGTTGATTGATATGCTAGACTCATGACCCTAGTTTCAAGTTGTTTAATGCATTCCATGCTTGCTCTAAAAGTTAAAGCCCAACCATGTAGGGAATGTTTAGCCTAAGTCTCATGTCATGACTGAATTTGCTTTGTTTTGACACCTGTTCTTATTAAGTGATAACCCTAATACTGATCTTTAATTATCACATCTATGCATCGAGTTTGAATCTGTGGATAACTTAAAACTTGGATTTTCTTTTTCCTTCATGCATTTACCTTGCTAATCCAAGTAGAATTCCACCATTTCGCATTATAATCTCCTTTCAAACCATGCTTTGTTTGTTGTGTGATAGAGAGGTCTATTTTTCGGTCTAATCTTGCCATAAAGTGTTAGGTGAGAGCCGACAAAGTCATGACTCCATGTAGTATCTAATTCACGATTTTTGGACTAGACTAGGATTAGGTATGGCTTGGTTTGGATATGGGATTGCTTGTGTCTAAGCTGGGAAAGAAAGTGAAGAAAAATGGGGTGAAAGGATAAAATTCTAGTGGGAGAAAAGAAGGGGAAAATATAAAAGTTCATATTCTAGTAAAGGTTTTTGGGAAGCTAAAATGTGAAATAAGGTTCTAAGTGTAGAAAAAGGAAAAATAGACCAAAAAAGTCAAAAGTCTTATACTAAGAAGAAAAGGAACCAGAACCGCAAGTAATGAAAACCCAAAACTGCTAGAAAAGTCTAAGAAAAACCCCTCTCCCTAGACTAGAAATGGAAAAGTTTGAAGAAGAGATGATCTTGTTGGCAGAAAAGTGTGTAAACGCCTTGAATGAATGGGTAGAATATGACTGATTCTGGGGATAGAAAGGCTAGGATGAGAATGGATATAGGGCATATGGGTAGATGGATTCATGATTTTGAATGCGCCTATTGGCACTCACCTTTGGCATTACGCTAAAGCTTATTCCATTCATGAGTGATCCTTGTGCTTAAATGACCAGTTACGAATAGAGATCACCTTTATCTCTAAACCTCACCCATAGCCAAACAGGTTCTTAGGAGATGCATAGACTGATCACGGTTTGGAACTAATGAATGTTAAAAGGATAGGTCGATTTGAATGCATTATTAGGATGTGACTGAGCTTAGAATGGACTTTTATTGACATAGATAAATTTTTTAAGTAAAGCTTGCGTGAACTGTATTCTAGAACTTGAAAGTAGGAACCTAATTTTTGCATTCGCTTCACCTTGTTTTTGGTTCCGAGTACCCGCCTTTGCATCTTCTCTTTCATCTCAGGTTATTGCACTTGCTTGAGGCCAATCAAAATCTAAGTTTGGTAGAGCTGATATGTCCGGATTTTAGCGCTTTTAATGGCCATATTTCTAGTCATTTTGCATCTATATGCATAGCATTTTCATAACTTTAGGTTTGTTTAGGTGCATTTTGTATATTTTGCACTTGCATTTGCATTTGGAGTGATTTTAGTTACTTTGGAAGCTTTTTGGAGCACTTTAGATGCATTCATGGACGTGAGGACTAGTATGGACCAAATTGGAGTGAAAGTCTTGATCAGAAAATACTGCTAAGAAGGAGATCTTGACCAGCCCGAAGTCAACCCTCCAGTGCATCTGCGAGGTGTGCTCCCACGGACCAGAACAAGCTCAACCTTAACCTAAGAATGGATCAGATAGGTTTGAGTAGCTCGAATACTGAAGAAATAGCCGACCGAGCACACCTTGCAGCCAGTCCTCGCCTTACTGCGAGGTGATCAGATTCTAAAAAACCAAAAACAGGCCTCTCACTCACCAATCGAAGTCCAGTTGTGAGTCCTCCATCTATGCCTCATTTTATTGACTTTTTCTCCCAGTTTTGACCACTTTTAGGGTTTTGTAAAATGGATATAAATACCTATTAGACCCCCAAAAATAAAAAACACCTCATTCTACTCTTTTGGCTCGGGCTTAAAGTTTTTTTCTCTCTTTTCCCTCATGTATTCATACTTTGTTCCTTAGATCTTTGTTGGATGTTAAAGTTTACGAAATTTCTGTTTAGTTAATCTTGTTCATCTTTTTCTACTCTTTCTAATCATGCCATCTATTTTAATTTTTGGGTTTTTGAATTTTTTATGAAGTTATAGTAGATCTCTTTGGGTAATAAGGAAACAAGGTAGATCTATGTGGAACTAGGCAAATCCGGGTTGCTTTAGCTTAGAATAGATAAGATCTCATCAGATTTAGTGTTCTTAATACTTCTTTCTTATTAGACATTCGAAATCTACCCTTTGCATTTATTTGCCCACCAAGTGTTTGATGAAATGCTAGACTAAACTAAATTCTGAGATAATCATGTCTAGGTCAATACATTGATTATTTAGGCTGATTGTTGGCTATTAAAGATTGTTTCTTAATGCTTCCTTAATTGGATTTCGCTAATGATAGTTAGCTATGTTTTAGTTAAGCAGAGT
Organism: Lepidium aucheri; assembly: GCA_900406435.1. Taxonomy (NCBI): domain Eukaryota; kingdom Viridiplantae; phylum Streptophyta; class Magnoliopsida; order Brassicales; family Brassicaceae; genus Lepidium; species Lepidium aucheri. The sequence continues at coordinate 7,983 of OVBA01002976.1, forward strand.
TCATTGTTCATGAGAATGACATGGTTTATCATTGAACTCACTCCTCATTGCACAGCCTCCATTTCCATTGTTATTTACCTTGCTGGAGTTAATCTCAATTCATGCTTTGTTTTTAGCTTATTTTTCTGTTTTCTTTATACCCTGTTTTTAGTCTAATGCTCTGTTTTGCTTTTATTAGAAGTGACTGTGACAGAATCCTTTTCATTGAATTTGACTTGGATTAGATAATCTGAGTGAATCTTGATTGCGTGCTATCAACCGAGATTCATTGATACCTATTGTATTGAAATAGATTTACATAAACAGAGATCAAAAAATCTGTTTATCATGCTCGTTTGTGCTATAAATGAACCTTCGGTCACCAAGTCTCTGATGAAACAAACCTTGATTTATATATGCTTTATCCTTCCGTTATATGCTTGATTCTTTGTCATTACTATTGCTGCCTTGTTGTCATAGAAAATGGGATTCACCTTCTTTTGCTTTTGGTTAATATCTTCAGCAGTCCTTCTTAACCACATAGCTTAACATGCTAATGCAGTAGCTGCTGTATACTCAGCTTCTGATTATGACAAAACAGTCACCTTTTGCTTCTTTGGACTCCAACAAATTTCTCTAAAACCGAGATTGTACGCATACCCGGACGTGCTTTTTTGTCTTGAACATACCCTGCCAATCATTGTCTATGAACCTAACATATTCAAACTCTGAAACTTTATTCTAAATACCCACTTCACACCAATTGAGTGTTTACTTTCAGGAAGCTCAACTAGCTACCAATTTTGAGTCTTCTATATGGGCGTTTTCTCTTCATCTATTGCTGTTTGCCATTCTTCTTTCTCTGCTGCATCACTGAAAGTTTCTGGCTCAAAAGTAAAAAGAGCTTGTTATACCTCATAAATTTCTTGCAACGATCTGAGTTTTGAAGTAAGTGAACTAGGGATTGAACTTGTTAGTGTATTAGCTTCAGAACAAGTTGGACTTTGTAATCTCTGTTTCTTCAGCACTTGTGTCAACGAACACTATTACAAGCTCATCACTGTCACTTTCACTCCAAATCCAAACCACCTCTTCATCAAAAGTAACATTACTGATTTCAACAATCTTCCCACTCATAGGATTATACAATCTATATTCTTTAGACCGTGAACAGTACCAAAAATATGCATTTCTCAGATTTTTCATCAAGCTTTTTTATGTGATTAACATTAATAAGATAATAGGCAACTCTACCAAAAAATCTTAAGTGATTTACATCAGGTTTTCTTCCACACCATCCTTTGTATGGTGTTTTGTCTACCACAACTTTTGTAGGTGAAATATTCAGCAGATATACTACTGTCTTAACACTCTCTGCCCAAAAATGATTTGGCAAATTCTTTAGTTTTAACATGCTTCTAGCCATCTCTACCACACTCTAGTTTTTCCTCTCTGCTACACCATTCTGCTTTGGTATGTAGGTTGTAGTAAGCTCATGATGAACTCTTCCTGTCTCACATAATTTGTTCAACTCTGACGACGTGAACTCATCTCCTCTGTCAGTATGCAACACCTGGACTTGTTGCTCGCTTTGTTTCTCCACAGCGCCTTAAATTTCTTAAACATCTCAAATGCTTCTCCTCTACTCTCTAGAAAATAGCCCCAACTCATCCTACTATAGTCATCTGTCAGCAACAGAAAATACATGCTTCCTCTAAGAGATGTAGTCTGCATTGGACCATCAGCATGAACAATCTCAAAACATTGAGTTGTTCTCCTTGCTTTACCAACTGGAAATGACTTGCGCGTTTGCTTCCCATATATGCATTCTTCACATAACTCAAGACCATCATTATTTGGTAAATGAACCACCATATCCTTTTGATTGAGTGTCTTCAACTCATTCTTTTGTAGATGCTCATAGCGTAAGTAGCACAATTGGAATCCTCTGCATCCTTGGAAACCAAAGTACTTACTTCAACAGAAGACAATGCTAACGGATACAAATTGTTATATGTCTTTCTCACCACTGCCAATGTGGATTCAGATTTGTTGTCCTTGATAACATATACATTCCCATAAAAGAAAATAGAATAATTATTTTCCACCATCTGTCTAACACTTAACATATTATGCACTAAATCAGGAATGTAATATACATCATAGATCAGTTTGATCTTACCATCACCATTCTGGACAGCCACAATTCCTCTGCCCTCTACTTGAACTTCTTTATCATCTCAAAGCTCACCTTTAGCTTATACGACTCATCTATCTGTCTAAACAATGACTTGATGCATGTCATGTGATTAGAATAGCCACTGCCCAAATTCCAAACTGTTCTTGACACTTCTAGACTTTTTTATGCTATAAAATTTCTAGGCTACACATCTTCTTGCTCAACAAAGCTTGCTTTCTTCTCTTCTCTTTGTTTCTTACAACAGTAAACCTACTCGTGACCATACTTCTTGCAATAAGGACACTGAATATTGCTCTTGTCTGTACCTCTGTTGTTTGGCAGACTGACCTCTTCTACGGCCATAGTTTCAACAACCACTTGATCTACCTCTACCTCTGCCAGATCTAGAACCGCCTCTTTCTTTACCAGCTTCACATCCATTATGTCTTGAGTACTCTACCTTCACTTGACAAGCCTTTTCCTCAGAATTTTTAAACTTCTTACCAAGAGATCCTCATAAGCTAACAACGAACTCGTCATCTTGTCAAATGTATATGAACTCTTATTATTTCTCTCGAGAATTTCAGGAACCATAAACTCAAACTTTGGATTTAAGCTCCTAAGAAGTTTACTCACAATAGCCTCACTTGACAAGAACTCACCATAAGACTTCATTTGGTTAAGAATGGCTGAAACTCTTGCCAAATACTACTGCATCGATTCTTTCTCCTTCATCAGAAGCATTTTGAAACTTATGACGAAGAGTTTGTAACTTGACAGTGATCATCTTATTATCTCTCATGTACTTCTGCTTTAATTTTCTCAAGATTCATGAGAAGTACTCATAGCGAGATCCCGAGATAAGATATCTTCATCAAAAGCTGTCTAAATCAGAAACAACACACTCGCATCCTTCTTTCGATTCTCACGTAACCGCTGATCAGGTTCCACATAATAAGCATCTTCAAATCCTCCAACATGTCCCACAAGTCTCTTGAGACCTAAACATAGTCTTCATCGTAAGACACCAAAGATGATATGTTTCACCTTTAAATAATGGAACCAAAGCTTGCTGATTTTCTCCATTCCCAACAATGGCTTTCTGAAAGATGAAAAGGAGGACATAAACTTGGCTCCGATACCACAGTTTTGGTGAACCAGAGGTGTGTTCGAGTAAAGAGTAGATTAAAACAAATTTTCTTGTTCAACAGAGAATAGAACAAAGAGTAAAACCTCTCACATGAATTTATAGAAAGACTCCATGTCAGTGACAACCACAGAATCTGAACCATCAGTTAACACTCCATGAAACTTTAACGTGATGAGCAATGACTTAAATAGGGAGTCTAAAAGTTCTAGTGAGTGGGACGATGATCTTTTCCAAAGAGCACGCCATCACTAGCTAAAGTTTCAACTTCTCCACTTTCATATTTATTTTCTTAATCTTTTTCTTGTCTTGTTTATAGTTTTGCATATGCCTTTTCTCTTGGATTATGTTCTCACCGGGACGGTGAAAAGTAAGTGGGAAGAGAGTGCCAGTATTTGACATTGCTTTTACTTGTTTTGTTTCCCATGTTCTTTGAGTTTTGCATGTTCATATTTAGCATTGCATAGTACATGTTTTTTCAAAAGTAAAAAACATATCATTTAGTTGCGTTATATTTTAGAATTGTCTAGGAACATCTAGGTTTGCATAAGGAGCAATGATGATAATGTTCAGATGGGAGCTCAGTCGAATAATTAGAGAATGACCATGTCAATGATTGTACCTTGACCTTAACCATCTCTTTCTAGAACTTGTAGACTTGTGCTTTGGTTTCTTCATCTTGCAACTTGTTGAATTAGTGATTCTTGCTTGATCTGATGCCAATCTTAATTTTATTGGAAAATTTTTTGATTAAACCCCGAACTTACAAAAATGGGTAAATTAAACACTAAACTTGTTCAGCTCCAAATTAAACATCAAACTTTTAGTTGACTTCCAAAACAAACCTCTAATTTTGTGTTGACCACTCAATTTAACCCCGACATTAACTTAATTAACGGTAATCTTTAACTCCGTTAATAAAGAGAGAGACAAAATGCTGTATTTAATGTTTTGTTACATAAGGGAAATAAAGTGCTGTGTTTTGTCAAAATCGGACCTCTCCCCTTGAAATATCTAATTGATCTGAAGAATCCTAATTTCTCCCTGTCTCTTCTTTTCTCTGTTTCAATTTCTTCACGAAGATAACTTTTTGTTATTGTGTTTTCAGTTTCTCATTTGTTCTAGTTCTTTCTACTCTGTTTCCGATTTCTTTTTTGTTCATCTTAGCTTGAATTGAATAATGAAATGAAAACACAAATTTTTAAACAAAAATACAGTGAAAAAGTCATACAAAAGCTACGAAAATCTCAAAATGAAAACACAATGTCAAATCTACTCTGTTACAGTTCAATTATCTCCAGAGAAAACTCTTATCCTCTTTCTGGGATTTTTGGATCTATGTTCGCTCCTTCTCAAGTCAAATTTAACGTTCTAAATTTTAATGGTGATGATGGTTTATGTGATGATGATTTCAGTGATATCAAAATAGAGATGATGACTAAACCAGACTAGAGCAAATCTATTGAGCCGACGAGTGAAGGAAGAAAATATGAAGATCAAAGAAGAAGAAGATGAAGTGAAAGAGAGAAGAAGATGAAGCACTTGCCGTCAATTGTTTCAGGCATCTATAATTCTTTTTTCTTTTTTTAGTCACCACCAAAAGGCACATTTTAGTTAAAAGATAAAAATTAATGGAGTTACTCGATGTATTAATGGAGTTAGTGATTTCCGTTAGTTGTGTTAATGTCAGGGTCAACTAAAAATTGATGATTAATTTAAAACCGAGCGAGTTGAATGTTTAATCTATGCTTTTTTTTGAGTTCGAGGTTTAATTGACTTTTTCCAAAATTTTATTGAACCTAATTTGGACACTAATTCTCTCACTTATGGCCTCTTAATGCATAATCATGATAACACGTACATATTTGGACTACCTTCTCCATTTTTTCACTCTTGTTAATTCAAATAGCCATTTCCCTAAATAATGGTTTCTCTATTTTGAACCTAATCCTTTCTTTGAAACCTTTTGTTATTTGCTTGAGTGAAGCCTCTTCTTGATAATGCTTTCATGTGCAAAATATTGAAGGTGGAAACGATAATGAGTAGCTTCTATTATTTGCTAGCATTAAGACTCATTATACCTAGCAATAGGTGGGTTTGCATCTTGTTTGATGATTGTGAGTTCTTGTTGGGATAAAATGAAAAGAAAAGAAAAAGGATTTGGGAATAAAATGAATAAATGGGTTTAACCAAAATGGTTATGAGAGGAGAGAAAAAAAGGAAAAAAAAAGAATGGGTAATACTTAAGGGAAAAGCAGTATTTATAGATCTAGTGTATATTGATTGAAAAAGAAAATCATCAAGAAAGAAAAGAAAATTAAAAGAAAATTAAAAGAAAAAGAAAAGAAAAAAAAAGAAAATTGAAAGAAAAGAGTAGAGGATTAGCAAAAGAAAATTTTTTGTGTTTAAATGATTCCCATTGTTTCAAAAAGTTGTGTTCTTTGCGCTTAATTGAATTCCCATACGTGATTCCTAGGATTTAAATGTATACAAGTGTAGAAAAATAGGATTTGGGTTAGTTCAAGTAATTATTTTGGTACACTTCATGATTAGAATGGGTAGAATGGATGCTATAATTTGTATGCATATACTGTTTCTGTCTTGACATGATTTTGCATAATAATTTTCATACCGATTTTGAGAGTTAGTCATCAAATATATTATTTGAACTCACCTTGCTCTCATCGCTAGTGCTTTCTAACCTTTTCTTTCCTTGCCAATTGGGGGTTGATTGATCGTCTATAAGTGAGACTACATATTGGTCCTATAATAATTGAATGTGAAGATTGATCGAGATGATGGTTCATAGATTCTTGTGACTACTTGTTGCTTGAGATTGATTCGAAAAGCCAATACGAGTTAACTTCCATCAATAAAATGCTTTTGACAAGGTGTGCTCACTCTCTTTTGATTATTGTGCTCGATGTCGCTAGGTTCCTAAGATTCTGAGTTTCTGACTTCAACCTATCTTTTCGATCTTGTCAGTTGTTTGCTTGAGGGCAAACAAAGGAAAGTCTGAGGGAGTTGATATAGCTTTTCACTTATCTTGCATCATTGGAGTCTAATGTTAGGAATTTGCATCTGCTTTCTTTGAGTCATTTTCTAGGAAGTGGACATGGAGCCTTGGTGAGTAGATTGAGCAAGGATGGAGCAAGGACAGAGCATGGAATAGCTAGGAAAAAAGAAGGAAGGAGCAAAGGAATTAGAGCTAAGGAAGGGAAGGTAAAACAGACCGGCCGGATTGTGACCAAAACCACCCTGATCGTGGGCCACAAACCATAGTACATCAACGATGATACGAAGGCTTTCTTCTCAAGGCAATCACAGTCTAACTTTTCCATGTTACAGCACGCGGACTGCAATCTGCGATGTATCGACCACGACATGAAGCCTCATTTCTGAACTAGTTCACGGCGGAACTAGTTCTAGTTGCAGCCTGCAATTTGCGATATAGCAGCCACGACACGGAGCCCTATTCCAAGGTTGAAGATCCTGGCCGAACTAGCCTATGTCGTGGCCCGAAATCCATGCACCCGCGGCCATGACACATGATGGGAATCATTTTATTTCACCTTTTTTGGATCCAACCTGCTTTGTGTTTGTTAATCCAACTCGTTTTAGGGCTTTCAACAACTAGTATTGAAAGGTAAAGACCTTTGGTCCAAACCACCAACCAAAAACACATTTCTTTCACTCTTTTAGCAAAAAGTTGGATCTTTATCCTTTTGTTTCTTTGTTAGAGATTTGGAGAATACTTTGACGATATTATGTGGATCAATGAACACTTGCTTGATTTATTCTCGTATCAAGAGTTTCTTCTTAACATTTTCTCTCTTTATCTTTACCATATTAATCTTGTTTGGCATTTTCTTTGATTTGTTCTTAAATATGTATGAGTAGTCACTTAATAGATTGAGGGTTAGGTAGATTTAGGGGTTTGATGATGGTTTTTGTTGTTAGGATTGCTAGATCTATAGATCCTCCTCTTAAGGTGTACTTAATGCAGGTTTAGTCTAATCAACTAATAGCCTTGATGAAAGGAATTTATCGCCCAAGAGGTATTTGATGAAATGTTGGGAAGAACCTTTTCGTGGGTTTTTCTTCCCTAGCTTGATGCTTGTCAAGCCTTAGGTCGACAAACGAGAGTTTAGTTACCCTATTGGCTTTGCAAAGGGGTTGATGCCACGAGAGTAGATGAGTATAGATTAAAAGAGTTTCATGTCCTAGGATGGTGCTTGTGTGAGAATCCTATATTTGCTTGAATATACTGTCATCCTCTGGATTGGATTGTCTGACCTTAGACCCATTCTTTTTATTGACTAGATCTTGTTTGTTTCTTGCTTGTTTTCATTTAAGTTGTTAGTCTTTTATTTTCAACAAAAATCATATCCATGTTAGTTCTAAACTCCTTATGGGTTCGAACTTCAAGTGAAACAAACAATTAGTTGTTCACATTTGTTGTATTTATTTGATTGTGTGCAAAAGCGAACGATGTTTGTTCCGAAATATATATAAAAATAAAATTTCATAAAAATAATTGGTGATAAATCTAATTTTTACAATTTCTAAAATTGGTCTTGTGAGAGAGATGATGTCAGCAATAGCAAGTGGCAGATGCAAATTAAGGATTATGGGGGCAGCAGTCACCAAAAAATAATTTTTTAACAACTTTTAGTGTAAATTTTTTTAAAATTTCAATATACAGCCTTATTATTATTATGTTACATGTTTGTCCCCAACAGAGAATATTGGTGAAAGAGATGATGTGAGATAAAAGAGAATGTACTTACTTATATTTATATATATATATATATATAATATTATACATTATTTATTTAATAGTAAAATATATATGTTTGCTTTCCGTTTTTGGTGAACCGCATCTTGAGTTGTTTGGGTAGAGCTTTCAATTTTGGGTCCACTTTTATCAAACGAGAACCACAATACATTTTAATAAAAAAACATGAATTGCAGAAAACTTGTGATTTGTGATTTTTTTGTTTTTAACCTTCGAAATCCTCAAAATTTTACCCATCAATCAAAGCCTATAAAAAAACAATCATAAAACTAGGATCACTTACTATTTAAAGCAGATCATTAAAAGTTGCAGCTCAAATATATTGCATGTAAACATTAATATGAGAGTAAGACGGTGACGTCTATATAAGCAGTAGTGAGTTGATTTACCCGTTTCTAAAATTTATTTTGTGTATTCTATTAAGTCAAAGTGTGTGTGTTTAGAGTCTTTTAATCCGTTATAGAATTTTTTCAAGTCATAGGTCACATTAGAAAAAATTAAACTGTTTTGAGTAAAAACAAACATATAGAGATGCATAATTAGACAAAGGTGTAAGAAATTTAGCTTACTTTGAAAGACTTCCCACAGGTTGACCGAGATTTTAATACAAATCAGCCACAAGAATTAGCTTTTATTTGGAGGTAGTTTAAGGCATTCAGACAACTGGTTAGAAAGATATGACGATTTTACTCGAGATATGTTATTCAGACACGAAAATATTAATGAGAACTTCAATGCAAAATTATATTGACCTCATGTTCCACAAAAATGCTTGACATTTTGGTCATGGACCACTTTAATGACCATGTGCCTTTTTAATTTATCTGGATTGATGTGCTTTGTCTCGGATCCACTCAATCCGTTTTTAGGACACTTTTAACCTAGTTTTAGCAAATTTTCTTTTCATGCTTTTTTTATTATTATTGAGATTTCTTCACAATTTGTACTGTGCAACTTTAGAGAAGAATATCTATCCTTTATTTATTTATTTTTCAGTTCATCATGTGTTTTTCAATTTCTATTGCTTTTTTATTGACTGTATGAGTAGTCTTTCAATCATTTTTCAGGTTTTCCCATGGATTTCATGATTTGATAAATCAGGGTTACATAGGGATTATCTTTAGGGTTTTTTAGTTATAATTTTTTTAATGCTTAAGTTAGGTTGATCACTTAGCTTCTCATTTTAGGTTGTTTAGCACACTAATAGTGTTTGATTAAATGCATGAAAGAACATAGATGAACAAATTTTCTGTTGCCAACGAAAACTGATGTTAAGGTGATAGGTAAATATACTAAACATGATATTTAATGCATGTCTAGAATTATAGGTTCAAACGACAGTTTAGAATTCTAGGTTGCTAAACATAGTAGTCGATGCCACAACTACGAGTTTGCTATAAATTAGAGTTATGAGCTCAAGAACGGATTTAACTTTTCTCTCAATAGTATCCTGATCTATTGCTTTGATTTCCAGAGGATTACCCTAAATATGATACCTTTATTTATTAATTTCACATTGTTTATATTTAAAGTAGTCATTAGTTTCAAACAATCACATCATAATTGCTTCTTAGCTTGAATTTGTTCTAAGATTGATAATGTAACTCTTAGATGTTTACTATGTAATCCGATTCTAAGCAGTTAGTACGAAAAACTCTACTTGGTTTGTCAATATCCGAATGTGTGTTTAGGACAACCTTAATAACATTATAATTATAATTATTAAAGAAAAATTATTAAAGAAAAATAAAGTACATGAAAAGGTGCCAAAAAACATAGTAAACATCTAATGGTTACTTGTTAACAAAAAAAAAAGTACATGAAAAGGTAATAAAAATAAAGACAAATCAGCCGTCTCATAAGCAACTCGTAAAAATTATTTGTGCTCCTGAAATATGGGGGTGAATGCCTAATGAATATGGATCTGAACAACCGTTGTTTACATTGGTTTTGATTCTATTCTTTTTTAATCTTCATCCCAAACACCTAGCATGAAATTCCAGTCCGACAAACAAATGAACTCTGGTTTTTTCGATTTTTCCTCCTCTTGCTTATCCGGTTACGAATGGAATCTCAGCACATTTCTTCTCAACATTTAAAAACTACATCATGATACTGAGAATTGCAATAGTATTTTTGCCTTTAAAAAAAAGTGAAAGCAAATGTTAATAAAAGATGATGTAAAATGATAAACATATCAAAACATGTAACTACATCATAATAATAATATTGTAAGTTGTACACAATATAAAAATAGTCACAAATAGCAACAACATCTTCCGCTGCAATCTTAGCTTTCGTAAGCACATGTTGTTTAGTTGATCCAAATATGTATACTAAGAAAGCAATATTTCCAAAAATAGAAATAATATGTATTATCAAATTAGATATACTTTTTGAGCGCATATAAATTTACATAACAAAAAGAAACAATATTTTAAATATTAGTAATCTTATTAGATTTATAAATGTTTTGTTAAAACTTTGTGGGTTTTTGGCTTTCTCATTTTTGATCAAAATTTTATTGATGAAATTTATTCTGTAAAAGAACAGAGAAGGTATTATTTAGGAATTAAATTATTTAAACTCCAAATTATTTTTAAACATGGTAGAGTTATTATGATGTTTATTAGTGTTAGTTTCAATAATATAGATTTTATATAAAATAATGTTTGTTGAGAAAATAGATTTGAACACTAAACACTAATAATAGTGATATTTGAATAAAATGTAATGGTAAGATTTTATTTGGAAATAAATTATTATAAAAAAAATCTTTGACCAATGTTAGAGTAGCTAATTAGTACTTAGTCATAAGTTTTACTAGACTTGAATTTAATAGAGAGAGTAATATTAGTTAAATTCAAGGTATTTGACTAATTTTTAATTGAAAAAATTAATGACTGAAATAATGTCATGAAAATGGAATCTTAATAACTTTAGGAATCTCCAACATTATTGAAATGTAACATACATGTAAATGTATTTTATTCAAATGCATTATGCCGAAGATAAAAAAAAAATATTTATTAATATCTTTCATCATCTCTTCTATCCAATCCATACATTCACGTTATCATCCAAATTATCTTATCCGTCCATAGGTTCTGTTTGATAATCTCTGGACTCCATTATATGTTATATATGTTGTTGGCTTTTCGTCCTTTGAAACCTAACACGAGAATGATTATGCCTTCATAGTAATATTAAATTAGTGAAAACATAGTCATCAATGAAATACCTTGTGGATGAAGGATTATTTATTTCAGGAGAACAATAGTATTCCAACCACCAAGGAATATCCATCTCATTGGCGTCAAAGTCAAAAGAAATTAGATCTTCAATCGGAATCTGATTATCTTCCTCCCAAGGAACATAGTTCATCCCTTCCATATTGGTATCAGAAGGAACCATGCTGTTCAAGGCATCAAAATTTGTTTCACAAGGAACCAAACCCATTTGAGACGTATTTGCTTGAAAGGAAGTTATATTCTCAGGGAAAATATAACTTCCTTCAGGAGGATATTGGTTTAGGATTTCAGGAATATTTGTTTGAAGAGGAGTTTCACTAGAAACAAAACCTACATTGGTCATATTGGTTTCATACTGAGGAAGAAGATTATCTCCTAAAGAAACATTGCCTATAGGCCCTATATCGGAATGAGACTCCATCACATTCTCTAGAGGAACATAACCTTCTGAAGAAACCCAACCCATTGGATCTATATTGGTTTCAAGAGGAACAATGTTCATGCCAGCTTCAGGGAAACCATAATTGTCCGTTGAAGGAATCCAATCCATGTAGTTCATATTGCCTTCAAGTTGACTATAGTTCCCGATTGTTGGAACCCAACCCATTTGATTTATACTGGTTTCGGAAGAGTTCATATAATTTGGAAAACTATTACATGTCTCTCCCATATTGTGTAGATCAGGTAGAGTAGAATTATCTAACAGATAAGCAAGGTGCCTTTCCACTTGGTTTCTATTAATCTCAGGAGTAATAGGTGGTCTAAATGGATTAGGATCAGACTGGGGAATGATAAACCTAGCACATTTTGTCTGAATTGTGTTTGTGTTAGATGGACCAATACTTGATGCTAAACCAGAATGGACAAGAAGGTTTTCATTACCTAAGCCAGGTGAAACTAGACCAATATGGTTGACATTATCGGTAGAAAGAATAGGGTATGGGTTCTTACTTGAAGGAACATGATTGACATCAATGGATGACTTGTTTAACACATTACAAAAATGTGAGTGATTGCTTATATCATATTTCCCACCTAAATGAAGCTTTGGCATCTCTGCCTTACTAGCGATATCAGGTTTCTTAAACGAAACTGCACCAAAAGAGATGATTTTAATACAAATATGAGACAAATTGTTCGCATTATAAAAGTGTATATAGTTAAAAAATACTTGCATTGAGAGATCGATGATGAAGAGTTTTTCTTTCTTAAGGAATTCCACAGAGTGTTAGCTTCAATGAGATTCTTTCTTAAGTTAGATGCTTTGAAAGGATACTCGTAATCCGAAGGATAGTTGAAGGTTTTATCGGTTGATTTCCATTCCTTTCTTGGAAATGTATCGATTATTCGATCAACTTGAGCTTTGTATTTCTGAAACAATATGAAAATAAATAAATAAATAAATAAATAAACTACAATTAATAATAACAAAAGGATATAAGCATATGTAGATATAAACCTGAAGGTGGCTAGCGACTTGGCGAATAGTTAATTCTGGGTCATTTATGATTCTCAATATTGATGTGGGACGAATATCTGTAAAAAAAAGTATAAGAAAATGAAAGAAACAAAGATTAAATAATCAAAAATTAATATACATCTTACTTTCTTCACCCAATATAGAAAGAGCAGCCAAAAATTTCATGTGACGTTCCTTAGTCCATAGATTGCATCGTCTTCCAACATCATTCTCTATTATTTTATTTCCCTCTCTCTTTTTCACAGTTTTAATGGGACAATTCTGATTGTTTCTCCATTCAACGTCTGTTATATATCTTCTTTGTTGGTACGTATCTGGACTTGTTAATGTAGTGATGAATGATCGTCGTTTTCCCAACAAAGAAGCTTGACTTATTCTCTGCCTCTTAAGCGATTTTCTGAAAGCTTCAATCTGGTTTTTCTGTTCGTCTAGAACGTTCTTAGGTAACACATATTCCCACATGTTCGTGATGTCATCTTCAAAAACCGGCTTGTTAATATGAAAGCGTGCTTTGTTTGTCAGAAGATCTGATGTTTTATGATTACTTTTCTCCGGATTCATCACTTCAATATAGAAAATAAAGGGTTAATTTGTCAGAAAATCACATATTGGGAACTTTTTAATGGAAAGAGAGATGTGAAAATGGACTTACATGTGAGCGTAATATCGTTGTGAAGCAAAGCATTGATGAAGGAATCTGAGTCTAGCTGAGGCGTTTCAACATTGGCTATGATAAGTCCGATGTCCTTGTGTTCTTCAATCATTGAGAGAGCCTTACTTGCCAAATCCACACTCATCACTAGTACATTCATTTATATATTAGATGTTTTAAGAACCAAAAAAGATTGGAAACATATCTTATGTTGGTTTTATTTATTTGATTTTTTATTTCTTATATAAAAAGTTCAATAAATCCCGAAACATCAATAGTATTATAAATTAAGATAAAAAAGGGTTGAAAACATATCTCATGTTTTCTTTTATTCAAATTGTCATTTAAAAAAAGCAACTCAACCAATACATCGAAAAACGTAAAAAAATATTATAATTTGTTGGTCAGCCTATATATACAATATTATATTCAAATTTACTTTTTTTGGATTACACCGAATATTTAAAAATCTTATTGTCCGACAAAATAAGTTGTATCTTAAACTCAAAAATAGTTTTTCGGATAGCACTATGTATGCCAATTTACATATATAGATTATTGAGATACATGATCAAGTAGTCTCAAACATCACATTCTATATTTAGAATTTTATATATTTTGAAAAAATTATGCTTTTGTTAATTAAGTTTTCAATAAACACGTAAACACCAAATATTTAGAAATTTTATTATTGTCCGGAAAAAAAAAGTTCCATCTAAAACTCCAAAATGATTTTGCAATAGCAACACAAATGAATCATTGAGATCCAAGACAAGTAGGCTCAAACATTATATTGTATAATTAAAATGATAGCTTATATATTTTGGAAACATATTTTACATTTTTATTTAAATTTTTATATATTTTAAATAAATCATTGCAATAAATACACAAACACAAATAATTAGAAATATTATCATCCGGAAAAAATATGAGTTGTAACAAAAAAAAAAATGTTTACGAAGACAATTTACGTATGTAAACCATTGAGACTAAACCTAGAAGTCTCGAACATTATATTCTATAATTTTATCCCAATTTTATATTATATTCTATAATTAAAATTATAGTTTATAGATTTTGATAAAGGAGTTTATGTTTTTTTTTTCTTTCAATTTCTTATATCTTAAATAAAACATCGCAATACATACATCAACACCCAATATTTTGAGATCTTATTATTCGACAAAAATATAAGTTATATGTAAAACTCAAAAACACTTATTCGAATAACGACAGATAAGTATTGAAAATTTAAATACATAAACTCTGAGATCTAAGACAAAGTCGCCTCAAACATTATACTGCATAATTGAAATTATATTATACTCCCTCCGTTTCATAATATAAGTTGTTTTAGAAGATTTTTTTGGTTTCAAAATATAAGTTGTTTTACAAAACCAAGACAAAAAGTAAACTAAAAGTTAAAATAAACTATTTTTTTATTTAAAAAAATTATTTTTCTTTCTTTTTCTTAATTAAATGCTAAGATAAAGTGGTGAACTTTTTATTGAGAAAACAAAAAGCAAAAAATTTATTAATAGTTGTGATTAATAAAAAAAACAACTTATAAAAAAAACAGAGGGAGTATATATATTATACGATTTGGAGTTCTCTTCTAACGAATTCAAAGATTGAGATCAATATGCAGAAAACAGACAAAATCTAGAGCTTTAGCATCATAATATGTTCAATAACAGGTAAAGTTTAACATAACAAACCCAACAATTAGGTAAAAATAGAATAATTCGATGTATAAATAGAAAAATGATCAAAACTAATATAAATGATAAAATAAGAAAATTTTGCAATGATTGGTTGTTTCTTTACCTTTTGTTGAAAACTTTGCAAGCATTGATGTGAGAGATGCGATTGACGCAGTGTCATGATCGATAATCAAGATGGAAATGTCACTAACACGATCAATAAGTATGCCTCCAACCAAATTTCCTGTCATTCTCTTGAGAGAAATTTGCACAAAATTATATGATTTAAGGCTAAATAGAAAAAGGAACTAGGCAGAGGGAAAGAGACTGTAATGCATTGACATATAAATAAGAAGATGAATTGAGACTGCGGACTCAACTTGGTCACGCCAAGATCACAAGAAGAACCTATAAATTTCCTTCTCAATTTTGAAAAAATCTATAAAACTTTTAATTTTGACCCTGGATTTTATAGTTTATAAAAATGTTGATTATGTCTAAAATATAGTTTCATTATTTTATGAAATGGTTAAATTTTCATAATTCTGAAAGAAAAGATTTTACATATTTTTATTAACATTATATAATTTTATCTTGTTTGGAAACAATATTAAAAAATTTGACTGTCATTTAAAAATTTACGATATTCGTCTATTATAATTAATTCATACAAATTTTGAATAATACATGTTGACCAATCTTTTTAAATACCGTGTCTATACTGTGTTTCAATAAAAATGATCAATTGTTAAAAATGCAAATTTACCATTAAATCTTTCATGAACTTGTTTGTATAAAAAAAACTAAATCATAAGTTTTTGCAAATATTATAATATGATTTGAATTCACAAGTATAGACACATCAATGTTTCTAATAGAAATTATCAGGCTATCAATTTTTGCTAATGAAATTTTACCATAGTTTAGTGAAAAAATTAGTTACACATAGGTTTTAAATATATGAAAGAATAAAATATTCTTAAAATATTCAGTATAGTCACAAAAATCTATAGTAGTTTGTATGTAAATGGATATGGATATGTTTTGCAACTACATCATTACCAATATTTCGGTAGATTTAGGGAAAATGTGTTCGTCAATTTTAAACATAAATTCACTTCCATATCTGTTGCAAAATAAAAACCTTTCCTAAATATTTGGAAGTAAAAAAATATCAGAATAGGAAAAAAGTTAGTTCGTGTGCGACCTTAATTTTATACGCTATTCTTTGTAAAATAAAAATAATGAATGATTAAGAGTTGTGAAAAAATAATGAATGATTATGTTGGTTGACAAACAAAAAAAAGAGTTGTGACTTGTGAGCTTTATTTTTGGCTAAAATTTTATTTCATTAGAATATCAAATTAGAGTAGATGATGGGTCTTTCCTAGGGTCTGTTTGGCTAAAGAATCAGCCACATAATTGTCTTTACGATTGATATGTTTAAAATAAATTAAATGATTGACATAAATTCCAAATGTCTTCAAGAACACCATGAATCTCTGTGATTGATTCCTTGCGGATAAGGGCTTGGATCAACGATAGAGAATCAGATGCAAGTGTTAGCACCTGGAAGCCAAGAATAATGGCTTGCAAGATGGCTTCTCTTGCTTCTAAAAACTCCGCCGTTAATGGAGAGGAAACAAAATCGGACATTCGATTGTCCTGAAAGTGAAACAAGCCGTTGACGAGCTTAAAGCACCAACCATGGCCAGCTTTCAGGAATCCCGGAGTCCATGTTGCATCTATAAAACATGTAAGACATGGATATGGGTTTTGGTTTTTAACTGTTCGTTGAGATGGGCTTGTCGCATCATCATCGATTTATTGGGTTGATTGCCATTCTTGTGCTTCTTTGATTCCTTGCGGTATAATTCATGAACTTTGATCTTTCTATTGTCAAAAAATAACTTGTTCCTTGCTACCAAATGAACCAGCGAATCCATGGAAGCAACGAGCCAGAGGTTACTCCACACAGAGGAAGATAAGTGAAGGTTTTATCCCTACAAGAAAACATTAGATTAACAACGTCCATTTACGATGTTTTAGAGATATCATAGATTGTGGATGTTTTGCCAACATCTTTACGACAAACTGTAGTTTTGTTGTAAAGGTGTTGTAAATTTACAATAAAATGTTTCATTGCAAAAATATTGGTATTTTACGACGAATTGACAAGATATTAACATATTTGAACTGATTCGTTGTAAAGACGTCCCCAATTTGCAACATGGTTACAATGAAGTTTATTTGTAACAACTTAAAGACGAATTTTGAAATGTGATAACCACGTTTTTCGTGATACATAATTGTTTTTTTACAAACTTAAAGTACGTCATAAAAACATCTCGAAATATTTGTCTTCATTGTAAAAATGTCTTTATTTTGCAAGTTGTTTACGACAAATTCTCTTTGAAACGATTTAAAGATGAGATGTGAAATTAGGTATTTGTTGTTGTAAAATCATTTTTAAAATTTTGCCTATATAAGGTGGTGTTCTCTCTCCTCAAAATTCATAACACTACACAAACAAACAAAAAAAAAACGTTTTTGAGAGCAAAAAAACGTTTTTGAAGAAAAAAAGCTAAAAAACTGTCTTGTGGTGGTGATATATAGGAGCTACGGAAGTGGATGTATATGAACGGGGTAGAAATATTCATGTACCAAGCCAATCAAACTGAAATCACGTTTGAATCGGGTAAGATATTATGTCCTTGTTGGAAGTGCAAAAATACAAAATTTGTCTCAGTAGAAACTGTTTGAAATCATCTATTAAATAGGGGGTTTACACCACATTTGGTTTCACCATGGTGAAGATTATATTGGTGGGAATGATGAAGCAAGTAGTAGTAATTATAATAATGTTGGAGTTAATTTAGCTGAACCGAATAATTTGCATGATGTTGGTAATCAGAATGAGGTTTATAGGGTTGTAGAGCATGATAGGATGCATGAGATGGTCACATATGCATTTCAGGAAACTAATACCGAACCAGTAGTTGCTGAGGTACCTAACTTAGATGCAAATATATTTTATGAGATCTTTGATGCTACAAACCAGCCTATCTATGAGGGATGTAGAGAATGTCTGTCTAAATTATCATAGGCAGCTAGGATGATGAACATAAGAACATAATGTAATTTATCTCAGTCATGCATGGATATGTGGGCTGATTTATCTCAGTCAAGCATGCATTCACCAAGAAAGCCATGAAGCGGCTTTTTAACACTTTCTCTGATAGGAAGACAGATTGAGAGGTAAAAAGAGATGACGACAAACCTTGCTTTATGACCAATACAGTTTGGGAGGGGTTGAAGAATTTTTGGGGAGACCCCAATTCTGTGAAGAAAGCTGCTCAGTGTTCTGCTTCTCGGAACACGGTTGGTCCAGACAATTTTCTGCTTGCTATGCCTCACACTGCTGGGCAGATTCCTTTAGGCGGAGTCGCTCTATAGATGGTAAGTTGATTTTTTTAGAATAAAATATTTAGTTCATTTATTTTTTAATTAATTAAATCTTTAACTAAGTTTTATAATTTTTAGGCTGAAGAGTTATGACATGTTTCTTCTCTTCTAGATTTGTTCGACCGGATTCATAAGACTAAGTCCAAAATTTTTATCCACGCTAGATCGGAGAGGCTACACAACGAGGTTGTAGCTGCTGTTTGGAAGCGTCAGACTCAGCTTACCCAGGAAACCACAATGGTACTCCTGTGGAATTGGCTACTTCAGAGATAAATACAATTTACAAACATGTAATTAGTTAATATATATTATTAACTATTTAATTTTAATATTTAATTGATTATAGGTAATATAATTATTACTAGCATGATTAACGCTTTTACGAGATTGTTCCGAAGAAGAAATGATAGATTATTGAAGTAGGATCCCGATATTCCGAGAGTCACTTCTTCTTGGATGGGGAAAAACTCTCTCCGTACTTAGCTCACAGCTTCGCGTAACAAAATAGCGCAGACACTATGATCCATGGATGAGAAGTTTGCAGCAACGGAGTCTATGTTTGATATTATGGTTGCAGACAATCCCTATCTGATGGAGGAATTGGAGCGTAGATGTCAGGCCCTCAGGATCCGGACTTTGACCGACGAGGATGTCGATTTAAACCAAAAAGTGGCTGAAGAGCAAGAAGCCCGTAGTACGGATATGTTTGATGAAATTTTACATTAAATATTTGTAATTTTTAATATTTTGTAAGAAATTTTTAAATATTCTAAAATAAAATTTAGTTAAATTATTCATTTTCTAAATTTTTAATTAAATAATATAATATTTTATTAATATTTTTATTTTTTAAAAAAATATTATCAAGTTCGCCTGTAATAAGTCGTAAAAGGTATTCTTCTCGAATTCGTTGGGAAATTTTGTCCCTAGTTCGACGTAAACTCACATCCCTAGTTCGTTGTAAGTTTGGTCGTCCCTAGTTTGTTGCATAATAAGTTGTCCCTAATTTGTCGTTACGGAAGTCGTGTTGTTATTTTGTTGTTAAATAAACAACGTTAATTCGT
Source organism: Lepidium aucheri (assembly GCA_900406435.1). Taxonomy (NCBI): domain Eukaryota; kingdom Viridiplantae; phylum Streptophyta; class Magnoliopsida; order Brassicales; family Brassicaceae; genus Lepidium; species Lepidium aucheri. The sequence continues at coordinate 27,704 of OVBA01002976.1, forward strand.
CGTTAGTTTTACAATGAATTCATGTCGTTTATTTTAACAAAAGTACAACATTTCTCTTTCCTTCCAAACTTTACAACGACCTAACGACGAAATGCTTACGTCGAATTTACAACGAACCCTGGGTCTTACAAATTTGCCAACGAATTTACAACAAAAATCCTGTAACGACAATCATGATACGATAAAACTCAATTTGTCCCTAATTCGTTGTAAAATCTGTTTACAACGAATTAGGGACGAAAAAAGGAGTTGTAAACTGCATGTATTCTTGTAGTGTATCTTGGTGGATACATGTGTGAATTGAGCTAAGTTAGTCTGGATCCAAAATATAGGTGAAAAGAACCGCACTCCAGACAGATCTAGCTTAAGAGTAGTGCGGGAACATGTGTTTTCTCGTCTTATATTCACCACATCGTTGGCATGACTAAACAATTGGGATATGTGTAGATGTCAGTGCATCTCCAACAGGTAGAGTGTTTTGTAGTATTCACCATAAAAACATCTTGAGTTTTGGGGGTAGCTGTTCTTGCCAAATTAATTTGTTCCAATCAATTTGTAGTTGATTTCCTGAGATCTCCGAGACAAACGTGATAGCTGTACTTTGTTGAATATTCCCTAGATCTTGTACAGAGCCAAGTTGTTTTGTTCTTTGCTATTTGTAGGCTTGGTTTGATGCCTTGAATATCAATTGCATATCATGGAAGTATGAATGAGATCTTCTCAACATCTCACTCTATAGTTTTAGAAAGAAAAAGATCTGCCACTCTTGCTGAAATTTGGTTTTCACAAACCAGTCCAAAGGGTCTTCTTGCTTCTGTTGTATGGAGCCATTTATCATTCCAGATAAAGGTATAAAGGTTATTTACCAATTGATTTACCGCTGTTATTTTTGATTAGATCTCGTCCCACCAGCACACTTTTCAATCCATAAGATACATTTTACTTATTTGTGCAGTCTAGAAAGCTGATTCCATGCGCATACTTGCTTAGGATAACTCTTCCAAGGAGGCAATCTGGGTTCTGAATTAATCTCGAACTATTATTGGCAAGCAGGGCTGTATTGATGGCTTGGACTTCACAATAACCCAAACTGCCTTATGCTTTTTTCTTATTAAGTTTTCTTCATGCTATCCAACAGATTTTCTTCTTTCCAATATTTGCATTCCACCAAAATATGGTGAAAGCCGATTGAATTTAACTACAGATTTTGACAGGTAGCTTAAAACTCGACATTGTGTAGGTTGGCATGTGACGGTTGCATTTGCAACAATCAAATAAATACAACAAATACAAACAATTATGACATTGTATCGAATCCACAAAGAGCTTAGAATTACTGCAGTAGGATTGGGAGGAATCAATTCAACCTAGAGAAGAAAATAAGGATTTGGTGAAATCAGAACTACTTAACTTAAATAAGAGACAAAACAAAATCAAAACACAAACAAAATGATTAAGCAAGATAAAAAAATAGTAAATTAATAGGTCTAAGGGAAGACATATGATTCAGGGGAAGATAATCAAATAAAGAAGCATAAGGTCTAATTGAGAACCATCTAATATGCAACAACTTTAGCTAGTAATTCATACATATTTTGATCTGTTTTGCATAATTTAGAAACTACACACATCCACTTTAGTGAGGTTTACGCTCATTTTGCATTCTAGAATTCTAGAATAGAGACTCACATATTTTTTCCTTTCTTTGTGTCGAATTCTAGGTGAATGGAGTATCGGTGAGTACGAGGTGACAAAGTGTGGACTTAACTAAAGAATGGAGAGAAGTGGACATTAAGAGAAATGGATCGCGGCCAAACCATCACAGATCGCGGTCCGCTACTCACCTGCTTGCAGCCATGACACACACCACATCTACACTGTGGATCGCAGCCAGACCAACATATGTCACAGTCTGCTATAGGACTCATGGTCTTTACCCGTACAACCAACCTCGAAGTACATCCCGACCATATCATTGGGGATCGCAGACCGCTACTATGACAATCGCGACTAAAACGTGGAGACCTCATTCTAAAGCAGATCGTGGGCGAACCAAGACTACTCGTAACCCGCGACCAAACTACTATGACACTTTCCTTTTGTTTATATTGGGTCTAACCTGATTTGTCCTGGGGTTGAAATGGACCATTTGACATAGTCTTATCTGCTTAAAACCCTAAGTATTTAGGAGACCTTTTTCATGTTTCTAGATTCAAGTCTTAATTTCAAATTTTTTTTAGGAAACTAGTTTTGAGAGGATTTTGAAGACTCACATGGATGATGATACTTACATCATCTCCTTTTATCTATTGAAGATTTTTTTTCTCATCTCTACCCCTCTTATCATTATGTGTTTGTGTTATTATATTTTTTCCTCTTTGTTTTCTTCTTGTTTCATCATGTGAGTAGTTGCATGATAGGTTAAAGGTTAGGTAGATTTAGGGATTAAATAGTTAGATCTTGAAGCCTAGGTTGTTAAATCTTAAGATTCTTTCACTTAGGGTGTTCTTGATGCTAGGTATGGAGTAATTAACCAAGTCTGATGCTAGAGATTTCATTGCCCAAGAGGTGTTTGATGAAATTCATGAAAGGCTCTTTTGAGAAATTTCATGTTATTATTTGGTTAATTGCAGTGATTTTCTTTCTACTAACTTAAACCAAACATTTTGCAGCACAAGCTCTGAAACTGGATCCACATGCTCTCTTTATAGGGTTTCTTTGACGTCAGTTCAAAAGGTCATTGTTGCTTAATGGCCTTACTAATATGATAGAACCGGAATATGAAGTATTTATCTTGTTTTGGTTATATTTTAGTTTATGCATTTGGTTCTTTGTCTACCCGAAAGATTAATGTATTGAGACGTTTACACATGAATTTTGTTTTCCAGCTTATTATCGTTACAGATTGCAACTGGTGCAGGTGGTGGAAATAATATAAAGAGTATCAATACAATATGTGCTGGTAACGATGATCAGGATGTTGATGATGATAATGATGATGATTACAGGATTATTATAATATATTATTACTACTATTATTATTTCGTGAAATATTATTACTATTATTATTACTATTATTATTATTATTATTATTATTATTATTATTAT
>OVBA01002977.1:0-30807 GCA_900406435.1 Lepidium aucheri
AAAATCATAATGTTGCAAAACCTAAATTCTATATAAATTTTTTTTAAGATGCTATTGATTTTATAGATATTATTAACTTTTATATAAGTATTAGAGACAAAATATTATATAATGCATATCTATCTGAAAAAATACATTTTGAATACAACACAAATCATCATTATAATATAAGTATATATACTACACATTTCAATGAAACCACATATCAAATTTCAATATTTCAAGATTAAACCACATATTAAATTTCAAGATTAATATATGTATAGTACGACTTTGTCGATGCATTCAAATATATAAATCAATACATATTAAAAATAAACAAAAACTATTTAATTCAAATAAATATAAATAACTCTGTATACGTAGAAAATTCATGAAAATTTAATTCCGTGCAATCGCACGGGACATCATCTAGTAAGCTTATAAAAAGAACACACTTATACTTTTAAGTAATTCAAATTAGAAAACATGCACTAAACTTATTTTTGTCTGTTTCCTCTAGATTTCTCTCCTTTTTTCATCTCATTAATCTTTGTTAATGAGCACCATTAATATCTATTTGTACATATTTTGCCAGAAAATTTAGACAAGAATCCCATCATGATTCATGACAAATCATAAACAGATGTAGTTACATACTTAAATCCTTAGCTAATTGATCACTACAATGATTATGGGTGCGAGGCTCAAAACTAAACTTAATACTAGCAAACATAGAATGTCAAGATTGTATCATATGTAGATAGTGTGGAAGACACAATTTGTATATTTATTATATATTTTTTTATATCTGAAAATAAAAAGGTAATTAAGTCATTCACCTATTCAGAAAGCAACAAAAGACGACCACGACAACAACACCAACATCAGCACCACTTCGTGTTTCGAAAATGTGTTGGACTAAATACAATGAGTTTATTGGTGATACTCAAATAAGGACAAGCTCGTCAAGATGAAAATAAGTTCATTCAGAAATTCGGCCCAGAAATAGAATAGATGATGCGATATGCGCGAGGTGAAGTTTGACGGGCTGAATTGGCAATCAAGATAATTAACGAGAAATGCGGAATTAATGAGCTGATTGAGCAAGCAGGATCAATCACGGAATTAGCGGGCTGAGAAAATCACAGAGAACGAGGCAATAAAAGGAAAGTTGGACTCAATCAACATAAATGAAGATTCGATCAAGTTCAACAAAAAGATATGTATAAATATAGTGATAAAACCCAAAGAATGTAGAGAAGATAATCCGATAAATACAACATAAACTCATTGGTCCAAAAGGCTTTCCATTTGTATATTGTTGATCTTGGATCAAAACATATTCGAGCATCAACACTCGTCATTCCCGGGGTTTAGTTAATGTAAGACCTGAATTTATACAATGGACACACTCTTGAATTGTAAAGGATAAATATAAGGACATAACATAAAAATACAATTTTGATACCGTGGTATAATTATAATTGGAGATGAAGTAGAGTCGAGATAAAATCTCTCTCCTTAATTCTTTTAACGTTTGTAGTATGCCAGCTTGATGCGTTCAAGAATCCCAGGATAAAACCACATCGGTTTCTCTTATCTCGCAACAATCGAAAATAAGAGCTAACGAACTCTAGAACCATGTTGTACTCTCAAACTCAAAAGAAGAGAAAGACATGGAGAGGGTTGAGATCTTGTGTAGTTACACAAAATTCTAATTATTCTTGTTCTTTTTATAACCAAATATTCAACATAAGAATAAAGAGGAGTTACGAGAATTGATTCTCAACATTTAAGTCATTTATTTCTCTTTGTCATGAATTCTTTTTTTTTTTTTGTCAACATTGGATCGACAAGGCCCGATCCATAGCCTAAAGCCCACCCTTAAAATCCTTTTTTTAAGCTACCATAATGCAGCAGGTAGGAATCGAACCCGGGTGCCAAGTCATTAGCTGGATCATCCTAACCACCAGATTGAGAGCAACTCGGCTTTGTCATGAATTCTTTTATTGCTACAAAATTCACAATTAAAAGAGATATAATTGTTGAATTTTTCAACATAAAGACTGAACTCCATTTCTCATTCAAACTTACTTCAATTTTAACATTAGTCATTTTTAAAGTTCTACCAGTTAATTCCTAGGTTCTATTGTACATCCTTTAATTACTCTTTCCTTCGCTAAACTTGTTAAACTTATTGGTTTTTTGTGTTAAAGGGTATTATGGACTATGAAAAGAAACACAATCGAGCTACACATATATGACCGGGATGAGTTTTGGCATTTCATCAAAGATTACATCGATGCAAACTTTACAAAGCAGCGGTTCGTCGATAAGGTCAAGAACTTAAAGAGGAAGTTTACTTTTAATCAGAGCAGAGCTAAGGATGGCAAGGAACCTTGTTTTAATAATACCCACGATGATGAAGTCTTCAAATTTTCAATGATCATTTGTGAGACCAAAGATGAGCCACATACACAGTATTGTGGTTCTAATGAGATAAAGGACCAAGAAAAGGTGAGTTTGTTCTGTTCTTACCAATCTTCTTATTGATTACCAACCATCATGACGTATAGAATTTGTAATGAGTTAATGGTATTTCCTTCGTACTTTAAGCAAGAGGGAGTGAATATAGATATTGATAATGGTGAGAAAGAGAAAAGTGAATAAGAAGATGGCGTGAAATGTAGAGCTAACCGACGAATGTAAAGCATTGTTTCCTAACGAGCTCCAATTGAAACATCAAGAAATGTACATTCTCTGGAAAGCTTGCAAACCGTTTAGTTTCTCTTCGATTCCATAAATCACAAGTATTAATGATGCTTTTTGAATGATTTTAATGTTTCAGGTTCTTCCTACAAAATGTTGTTTTTTGTTACGTTTTACAACATCTAAACGATCTTTTGAATGCTTAATTAGCATATATTCATGTATAATTTCTTTGAATATCTTCATACTTGCAATCATTTTCAGTGATGAATCTGTGACATTATTAATTTGTCATTAATTGGGCTGGGCTTATGTAACGATTCTGAAGGCCCACTAACATTTTTCTTATTATGTTGCATCCTTTGATATAGCGTTCTATTGTTTACACTCTTCTTTTTGGGCTGGGCTTATGTAACGACTCTGAAGGCCCACTAACATTCTTCTATAATATGGTACATCCGAAAAACGATAAAGCCACTTAAAGCCAACTAACCGGGAGCCAAATTCTGCCACATACCAATATTTTTTTTACTTCATGATAGATATTTCTTTTTGTTGGTACTATTCGACTCTCAAGTCTCAACGAAGACCATAAATCAAAAATTATTTATAAAAAAGGAATTAATTATAGAAAAAGAGCATTGAATTGATGATGTGAAATGTAATGAAGACGAGAAGACAATAAAAAAAAAAAGAAACGACGAAATTGGACGTAATTTTCAGAGATTGAGACCCGCAAATATATGGTGTGGGGTCCATACTTCGCATTGCATCAACACCGAACACTAAACACCAAAATCCCCGACAAATTTAAAACAAGTTTCCCCATTTGTTTAACTCTTTCTCTTTGTTGATTCTCCTTCAAGCTCAGGCCATTATTAGGGTTTTTTGGGAGTCTTTATGAGCTCTGAAATCACTATCTGCAACTTGTTTCGTCCCTTAATGTTATTGGGTATGGCTTCTTCTCTTTATTTATTTTCTTGCTTAACTATGTATCTGCACTCTTACTTCTGCATTTTCGATCATTGTTGCGCTTTTGATGAGATTTTGGAGACCATCTTCAGAGGGCGTTGTTGCTGCATTTTAGATCTTTCCGGTTGTTTTTTGTTTCGTTTCTCTTTTTTTCTTTCCCATCTATTGATTTGGGCGCAGTGAGCTTGTGTAATGTCCAGTGGGATTGAGCTTTTTCATTATTCAATCATTTTGGATTTGATTTGAATCACTTATATATCTCTTGATGATCTGACATCTTCGATATTTTTTTGAAGTTGAATCTTCATTTCAGCTACTGTTCTTAACATTCTGTTTATAGCTTCAAGAGATCTGAAATCGAGCCTGATAAAACTTTTTGCTTTGATTTCGTGCTCCTTTCTCGTTGGGTTTGGTTGATATTTTGTGTACGTTTCTTTAGCTACAAAATATCACTGACCTGAACCTTGCTTGTGATGAATTCTATTAAAAGTTGTGTTCTTCTACAAAAGTGTATAGTTTCTGTTAATTAAAGTATAAAGTATTTATGTGTACTTGTGTAGGGTTCATCATTAAATGTATATAGTGACCTTTTTACCTATTCTTTCCTTTCTTAAAATACCTTGTTTCCTTTTTTTTTTCCTCAGAGCTCTTTACTTTGTTGATCATTTCATCTTCGCTTCTTTTTCCTTTTACTCAATAGACACTGCTCTTCCTTTGGAACAAACACTGTTCAGTCGATTTACTCCATAACGTATTCTTTTGGTAGTTGCAGGGTGTTGTACTAAAATCTTTAGGATGAACCAAGGAAGATGAGTCTCTCACGGTCTTCCAAAAAATAACCCCGTTGTTAGAGTAGCACCAGTCTAGTTTCTCATTACTCGCTTTTGAAGTCTTGGAATGATATCCGCATGAGGAGCTGTACAGTGCTATAGAGTAAGTCATTGCGATGGGATCATTTGCAGGTTCTTGTGAAATTGTTGAGGAGAAGGATGTGGTCAGGTTGGCAAAACATTCTAGCAGATATTCTATGCCAGCTTCAGGATCAAGCAAAGATACAGAACAGCATCCTGCACTGAAGTCACTGTACCAAGGTTCTATGGAGTATGACATTGGTCAGCTTTTCCAATCTATACCTATGAAACAGTCACCCAAAAGAGTGTTCGGCTCTTCTTTCCATCATCTTGAGACGAGTGTAAGCGCTGGTACGAGCAGGAGCACAAGCCCTTCGCCCAAAGGCACTATGATGAAACCATTTCCCATGGGAACGCCTCGATCACCAAGAGTTGGTCCCTCTGATTCTATATCACTGAAGCAGGCTTTGAGAGATCTTTGCATCTCGAAGGCATCAGAAATGGCTGCCCAGAAACGTTTATCAAAATCTGCAACTGCATCTCCGAGGGTTTCTGAATCAGACAGAATAAAGAGTCTTTACAGACAAGTTTTAAATGAATCTGCTGGTAGGTCTGGGGTTCCTGTGGACAAGGGTAAATGTGTGGTTGTATCTTTGACGCCGATAGACGATATACCCAGCTGTTCCCAGAGTGTATCTCAGCGGTTTGATGTCCTCGAGACTAAGCCTTCGAACTTCGTTTCGGAACCATTTCAGGCTGAAGTCCTTATCCCCATAAATGAGAACAGATTGGGATTAAGGACACTGGGATATCAAATGATGGAGACTACGTTGTTGCATAAATCCAAGAAGTCTGGATCTTCTCTCAGTTCTGGTTCTGGAGATTACGAGATAGAGATAGATGAAAAAGCTACATTTTCTCCTCATGTGGTCATCGAAGATAGTTTGATAGAAATAAACAAACATGTTACTTCACTCCCTTCGTGTTCTCGCAGTATACTTTACGCTGAAGAGCTTGACAAGAGCATCATCTCATCAGCCGGGCCAACAGTCATGGGCTCAGGGTTAAAAGGAACAGAGAACAGAAAAATGGTAAACAAGGTAACAAGAAATATCCCACGTCCCAAACCGCGACAGAAGAATATTTTGCTTAAAAGGAAGTTAAAAATCGTTGTAGCTTCTGCTACAAAAATGGTCGAGGAAGTTGATACTTCCTTAGAGCCTAGTCCAGGTCAACTTTTGTGCCAGAGATGCCACTGTGCATTAATGAGCACCAGTACTGAAAACCAACAGACCACTTATCCTAGTCATAATACTGATAAATGCTCAAATGGTTTGAGCTCTTCCTTAAAAAATGTGAGCATAGAAGCAGATCAAGAATCACTTGCAAGCCCGCGTCTAATTCGCATTGTGAATTGTAATAAAGAGGCGAACAAGAATTCCTCTGATTCTTGTGAGGTTAGTGATAGTGGTGAAGCTGCTATTGTCGTTAAGCAAGATATCTCCTTAAGCAGTCACAGTGGAAAATGTGATGCGGATGAACAGAAAAGAGAGAATCCAACTTCCAGCGAAAAGTTTGACTTCTCTTTGAGCTCAAAGGATAGCCTAGGGGATTATAGCAGCAGCACAAGCATGACTGAAGAAAGCAATCTGAGCAGGTTTAGCTGTGCCAATAAACCTCACATGTCTATGGATGTGAGATGGGAGGCAATTAAGCATGTTAAATTGCAATATGGCTCTTTGGGACTCCAACATTTCAATCTTTTGAAAAAACTTGGATGTGGAGATATTGGAACAGTCTATCTTGGTGAACTGGTTGGTACAAACTGCCTGTTTGCCATAAAGGTCATGGACAACGAGTTCTTGGCCCGTAGGAAAAAAACTCTAAGGGCACAGGCGGAGCGGGCAATCCTTAAAATGTTGGACCATCCTTTTCTTCCTACCTTGTATTCACAATTTATTTCAGATAACTTATCGTGTCTTGTGATGGAGTATTGTCCTGGTGGTGATCTTCATGTTCTGCGGCAGAAACAGCTCAGCAGATGTTTCTCCGAACCAGCGGCTAGGTAAGATTACTTTTCACATTATTATTCTTAATTTGTTATGCTCATCACAAATGTTTCTTTGATTAGCAAATTCAGTGATAATGTAGAGTATATTGATCATATTGTTCACAGGTTCTATGTAGCAGAAATCCTCCTTGCGTTGGAGTACTTACACATGCTTGGTGTCATTTACCGAGATTTGAAACCAGAAAACATTCTAGTCCGAGAAGATGGTCACATCATGCTTACAGATTTTGACCTCTCACTCAGATGTGCGGTGAACCCGACTCTTCTTAGATCAACTTCTCCACCCGCTAAAAATCCCCCGAGAACGTCGGGTCCATACAACACAGCCAATTGCATACAACCGCTATGCATTGAACCATCGTGTCGGGTCCCATGTTTCAGCCCTAGGCTGTTATCAACCCAAGCTAGAAACCCAAGAAAACCGAAAAGGCCTGATGTTTTGACCCAACAGTTTAAGTCATTGCCTCAGCTTGTGGCTGAACCAACCGAAGCAAGATCAAACTCATTTGTGGGTACACACGAGTACTTGGCTCCAGAAATCATTAAAGGCGAAGGACATGGTGCTGCAGTAGACTGGTGGACGTTTGGGGTCCTTCTCTATGAGCTTTTGTACGGGAAGACACCTTACAAAGGTCATGACAATGAGGAGACACTGTCCAATGTTGTATATCAGAACCTCAAGTTTCCTGATAGCCCGCTCGTGAGCTTCCAGGCAAAGGATCTTATCAAAAGGTTGCTGGTCAAGGATCCAGAGACTCGTCTCGGGTCAGAGAAAGGAGCTGCAGATATCAAGAGGCATCCCTTCTTTGAAGGATTGAATTGGGCTCTCATCCGATGCGCCATACCTCCTGAGCTGCCAGATATCTATGAAAGTGGTGCTACGGAAGCGACTACTCCTGATGGACATAATAGGTATCTTGAATGTAAAGCCATAGGAGATCATCTTGAGTTCGATTATTTTTAAAAGATAGATAAAGACGGGAATTTTTCTGGATTCGTAGCAGATGAAAACATTGTTTTCCTTGTTCCTTCCAGTTTCTCGTATGAAGTAGACAAATTCGAATCAATATTAAATATAGAAGAGTTTTAGGCATGGGCATAGCTCAGAAAAACGTAAGCAACTTAGCTGCAATAAATCAACCAACAGGAAGCTGTTTATAATTTTCAAAAGCTTCCAAACTGGAAAAGCTAGTCAATTGAGCTTAGTAATTAATGAAGCATGTTCAGCTTTTGAATAGATGTCGTGCAGTTGGTTAAAAAGTTAGAAAATTCCACCAAGTTGGTGAATGAGATGCCTATTATTCTTCAACGAAATTAAGAATTCTGTGTCTCTTTAGTTTACTTTATCTCTAGCAGGCTTGCTTTGTTTTGGAATGGTGTCAAGGCAAAGCAATCTCCTTTAAGAAGGTTGAAGCAAAAGCAAAAGCCCAAACAAGAAGGCAGACATTGAAAGTAGATAAATAGAGTTCAGATAAGAGTAACTGATCAAAGGAACAAACAAGAACATGGATATTAACAACTCAGGAGCTACAACTTCGAACAAAAGTAAGCTACCAATGGACGAGAACCAAGAAGAAGAGATCTGGAGAAAATTTCAAGCCCGGGAAGAAGAGATTGAGAGGAGAAAGATGGCTGTTAAGGACAAGATTCAACAGCGACTTGGGTTTGCTGAGGAAGCCACAAGAAGCTTAACCCAGACCCTGGAAGTAAGTCCAACAAACTTTTAACACCAATAGAAAACATATTCTTTAAAAATGCATAAGAACGGTACTCGACTTTTTATGAGAACTTATTTTCTGTATTAAACAACACCAACATTGTCTCAAAGGGATTAGAGATCATGGGAGATCCAATGAGGAAGGAAGTGGGAATGGTAAGAAAGAAAATTGAGGTGGCAAATCGAGAAATCAAATCTTTGTCTCAGAGCTGCCAGAAGAAGGTTTCATATTAGTCTCCATTAAACTATTCTACTTCCTTTTATATCTCTACAACTCTTTTATGTCCACCAATAATCATACCAGATGATAAATAAATGCCAGGAGAAGGAATACAAAGAGATACTGGAGGCTTTCAACGAAAAGAACAAAGAGAAAGCTCACCTTGTTTCAATCTTAATGGAGGTAAATCGCTTGTACCCTATCACAGATCTATATACTCTTAGCTTTGTGAATTGCAGTTTTGGTGCTGATCCCAATCTTGGTTATCTTTTTGGCAGTTACTGGCAGAAAGTGAAAGAGTAAGGGTGAAGAAGCTGGAAGAGATCAACAAGACTGTTGGTTCCTTGCAATAATGGATACGACCTGTTACCTCGAAACCTGTTTCGCATCATATATAAATTTGAATTTTAAGTGAGAAATCGTGCAAAAAAAATGTAATGGTACAAAAAGTTTGCCTCAGGGCTTTAAGAAATTCATACCTACAGGTAATTTTCAGTTTCATGGTGGCTCCTCAATCAGATTAGAAGGGTTTTGTATTCTTCCAGCAACCTCGGGATGTCATTAATCCGCAACTGAGAATAGCAATGAAACTTATGTGTGTGTTACGTATCTAAGATGCGTAGAAGTTGTAGACTGAAAAATAAGGAAGAGATAGAATACTGCATATCATCAATGCTATAATGCATCACAGTTGTAACACCTATTTCTTTTGGGCTGCTAGCGTATTGGGTATTCTGAATGCAGATACGAAAACTAAGAAAAGTTGAAAAAAACAACAGTACGTGTGCTCAGATCAACTTTAAAATAGATTACTTAGGCTCAGCACAGAAATCAAGGTGAGATTCGTAAAGGGTCATTACGATAATGCAACAAGTGGATTGTTTTCCAAGAGAGCAATAACAGGAGGATATCATGGGGTATTACCTCGGAAGAACTTTTAATGTGATAAAACGTAAAGGTGGTCGCTCCAGGGAGACCAAAATCAGCAGACGCTAAGCTGCTCTGTCCTCTGAGACACCCACCACAACAATGGAAACAAACATGCGTGAAGGAAAGGAAGAAGTAAATGAAAATTCTCATAGCATGCAATAGTTTTCAAAGGGGTACAAACCAATACTTTACGATAACCTTTGTTGTGAAAATATTACAACCTTTAAGAACTAAATCAGTTCTGATAATTATTTCGATTTACCATGCCTCAAGGGCAGATTCTAAAAACAACGATAATATCCATGTCAATTATTTATGTCACACCTAGACTATCACAGCGTTTATCTAATTTATTCTACCGTCATGTGGTAATTCCAGCGGAAGCCATTTCAATCAACATACAAAGATAATCTAAGTAAAAAGCAACTGAGTCCAAAATACTAGTAATGGGTAAGAAAGAACTGACGTGTACTTTCGGGTAACCAGTCGCTGATAATCTCGAAGTAAGGAACCAAGCTCTTTTAGTTGTAAAGTTATTGGAGTGGACTCTTTCCAATGGTGACGAAGTGCTTCAGCTGCCATCTTTTCATTGGGAAGCATCTCAGAACAGATAGCACAAGTATACATCCTGATAGAGAGAGAAATGATTACCTGAATCATGGAGGCCTGATCATCACCTACATCTCCCTCAATTAATCTCGTCCCTAATTCAATGAATTCTTTATCTTCTGACTCCTCAGAAATCTGTAGGTGCACTCCTGATGAAACAGATATCCCCATTTTCTTTTGCAATTCAACAATAGGAGACCCCTCTTGCCCCCTTTCCTGCCGTGACCAGACTCTCAATTGTTTAAATAACTTGATAATCTAATTTGACTCATTGCCAAGAAACATTAAAACATATAAAATGATATGCAGGAACTCCAATTACCTTGTCCAATATTCTCTCTGACTCTTTATTTTCAGGAGGATTTTTAAGCTGAAGTGGAGAAGACCTCTTGGCAATCGGATCATCTGAAAAAAGTAAAATAAAGAATGGGGTGAGGTTGCAGTGATAGTGGAGACCTTTTGAGTTAGCTCCTTATCTTGAGTTCCACATATGTTTTTTTCTTTAAACACAAAGGCGAACAGTTAACTAACATTCAATCTGATACCTAAAAGTTGATAAGCTCCAATACAAACTTGATTAAGAAAACAAGCGTGAGACTGAAGAGTAGATAGACATATGACCAACACAGTGATTAATTTGTCTAGAGATACCAAAGAATTTCAGCATACTAATGTGTTAGACAATACACAGTGATAGAGTAATGTATAAGTAGGAATATAATACCTTCAGGAACCAACCACCAGAGATCCCCAAAGGTCGATTTTCCATCAAAACCACCAATTAAAAGATGACGAGCTCCAATACAAGTCAAGGAATGGTAAGCTCTAGGAGGAGGAGGCTCATTGCCTATTGGTAACCGCTTCCACTGAGCAGTTACTGGAAATGAAAACAAAAATTTAGCACAAAGCGAGAAACATAATAATTGTAATGTACTATTGTAAACTTTTTTGGAGGATTTTTGATTTGCTGGTTGCTTTCACAAATTTTCGTAATCCTAGAGATATCTAATGAGAAGAGTGAGCAAAAAACTACCTCTGTCCAATATTATAGTGTCATTATAGTAGACATCATAACGACTCAGCCAACCACCGGTTCCATGTCCCCCAAATAACAGAAGCTGCATAAATAAGATTAATAATATGAATGATGCAGGTCACATGGACCCATCCATACCTGAAAGCTAAAACAAATGAATAGCATCTTGATTACAGCCATATATAACACGGAGCAAACAGGAACTGAAAAGACATACATAATGCCCTCCAGATGTAACTGTATGACCACATCGAGCTGCTGGTGCTTGACCTGGAAGCTTGAGTTGGGTCCATCCAGGAGTTTCATTCTCTTTCTTCCACAACAAAGGTAAACCATATTATGATCAACAAAAAGAAAAGAAGACAAACTAAGAGTTAACCAAATGAGTTTAGTGCAGTTTTAAGAAAGGATGAACCTTCATCTATTAGACCCTTCAAAGCCCACAAATCACCCATGATTGGGCCACCACCTCCTGCCAAAGATAAGAACATTACACACCATATTTAGGTCTTGTTGTTACTGACTGAAAGCCAAACAAGCTGTGATCATGCCCTATTTCTTAGGATGGAAAGAGAGTTTCTACAACACATATAACCATCAATACACCCAGTCACCAACCTTCAGAAAGACTGAAGTTGATAACTCCCACTGATGGGAAATCAAATACGCCAACATCCTTTGCATTCATTGTTTGATGAATGAAAAGGCAATAGCAAATTAACATTTTACTTAAAACTTTTATATATTGCAGGGGTCTGCTTCTTGAGCAACCACACTTAAGTTACAGTGTTCAGTAATATAAGGGGGAAAAATACCTCAGTTACAATCTATTTTGTACTGAATATACCAAATCCCTTAACATATATTAGAAACTGGAATCAAGGTGAATTCAGAAGCCAATAGAAAAATATTGTACAAAGTTTTGGTCTAATCTACCTCGGCCACCAAAAACAAGTAATCGTTTCTCAACCATGGTGGCGGTGTGACCACATCTAGGAGGTGGCAGTGACCCTGATACTGACAGCTCCATCCATTCAAGCGACACTGATGGACACGAAGAAAGTTAGCTTTATCAGCAAATTAAACACTTTATTGCAAAATTAAACTAAAAGAGAGAAATTAAGATTTACTTGTATCCATAACATATACATCTGACAGCCACCTTTTACCATCCCAGCCACCACACCTGCCAACGATCTAGGTTTAGTTACGCAGGCAGCAAAGATTAATTTAAACCTAAGAAGATGATGACGTCTATAGTTTCAAACTTACAGTACAATTTTTTGGCTACCAATAGCGGCAGCGGCAGCAAAATCACGAGGTGTAGGTAAGTCACCGAAGCTAGTCAGCTCAGACCACTGCCATATATCTGCAGCAAATATTAGCAACGATCATAGATAAGATTATTATAGAAATGCCAAAACACAGAAATAAAGATTCCAAGGCAGGTCACACACGAGATTGTGAAAAGGACATACCTGTATCTAGAACCCAAAAGTCACCCAACCTGAATTGATATACATACATATGCTTAAGGCCGGCTAAAATAGAATGTAAAGCTGCTACAAGTGAAAATATACGAGTGCATACCTCTTTCCACCAGAACGTCCACCAAAGATGAACATATGGCAATCAATTGTGATGGCAACATGAAATGCACGAGGAGTAGGACCCACTTGTCCTTCAGACTCGCTGCCAGTACATTCTGGCTCAAACCAGAGTTTGTTTTCTAGTCAACAGGATAAAGAACAAATAGTCATCAGAGAACCTATTTTCACATGATCAACGACCCTTATGGGAAACCATATATACTGCTATAACCATGTACACTGGAAGAGCGTAAAGAAACCATTTTCACTGGCACTCAATGCAAGAAGAAGGAAAGAAAAAGATAAATCAGAAAATGAAGTTCCAAAACTAGCTAAAACAAGTACGACAGTATTCATCTGATTCATCTTCAACACCGAATCCAATAATCTTATGCAAAGCTTTAGTACTATCGCCTTAAGTTATAACAACTATCTTTGATGAAGCATCACAATAACCAATCCAACAGTCGATACGACATTAGAAACACCACTCATCACAAGCAATGCAATTCAAGACAGTAACTCAAAAAAAGGGGATAATTCCCTGATAATAAACCAATTAAAAAACGAACCAAATACGCCTAGACTGAAATAATCAAAATGAGAGTATTGAAGTTTCTCTGGAAGACTGATCTAAGCTTCTCCGTATATATCACTCTGAGAAAAATTGTGAAGCTTTTTACAAAACAGAATACCGAGAAGCCAAGATAAAGAGATTACCAATATCATACACAACTATGTCATTAAGAAATTTCTTATCAACGAGACCTCCGAAAACAACCACCATGGATTTTCCGACAGTGACAGTTGTATGTCCACTGATGCAAACACCAACACCAACAAACAAACTCAGCTAAATCGAATCGAAAGCAATAGTATAAGACAACCAGAAATTTACCTCCGCGGCTGTGGAGGAGTTCCGCTGAAATCGGAAGAAGAAGCTTGAACCCAATGATGCATTTTGAGCCGATGATGACGAAAACTCACGGATCACCGTCTGAATTCACTTCAAGTAGACTTCCTTTGCAGATCGACATGTATGCGTATTAATTAATCAAGACTTTAAGTTTAATTCTTACATTAAACCAATATATATCCGGTTTAGTTCAGGATGAATTGGTTTTTTCCGGTACGGAAAGATTAATTATGTATATTGGTTCAAAAAACAAAGAAATTTGAGTTTATTCGGTGATTATATCTTTGCGGAGAAAAAGAATGGCACTCAGCTTGGTCGATGAATTCGTGATCCTTGTAGTGAAGAATCCATGTCATCAACTAGACGCATCTTCTTCAAGTCAAGGTATTTCGATCTCAACTTCGGAAATTGTATCCTGGGATTTGTCAGAAATACTCTCTTACGGGAGAGTAAAAGTTCGAGCTCATCGAACTAGGCAAGTGTTCATACTTTTAATCCGCAGTTTTTTTTTACATTGTGAGGTTTTATTTAGTAATAGTGTATCAATTTTTTTCTTTTCATTTTCTATGTAGACTCATTCAAGAATCCTCGTATTTCCATGGCCTTCTAAGCGGAAGCTTCAGGTAGATTCTGATGTGTCTGCTTGATTTTGTATATGCAAGTACATTGGTGTATCCAAGTTTCTATTTTGTGTTGTAAAAGCGAAAGTGCTGATAAATAAACTATATTTGGATTTGTACAGCGAATCAGACCTCGATCATATCTCTATTGAATGGAACCCAGAGATTTTCTTGAATCTTCTGATGTGTATATATGGTTACGATATATATATTACATCCACTAGGTTCTTACCTCTATTCGAGGTTAGCTTTTGGTATCAATATTCTCTTTTTCTTCTGGTTACATGCTCATTATTGAACTATAACCGGCTAATATAGGCTGCATTGTATTTTGGGGTGGAGAGGCTTCTCTCTAAATGCAAAATCTGGCTTTCAGCGTTGGCATCATCGAATGACCCTGCATTACCACAACCAGAATTGTCTGACCTTATTCAGATTTGGAGTTTTGGTCTCGAGCATGGTCAGAATCTTGCAAGAAATCATTTATAGTTGTTAAATTAGTTAACTTCTGAATCATGATTCATTTGAGGTTGAAATTGTTCTGTCATTTAAGCACAGGTTATTTGATTTTTCTGTTACCTGTAGTACGCTAGGTTTTGACACCATTATGTCTCTAACACATAACTTGTGATACTTACAGCTGGAGAATATGTTCCAGATCTGTGTGCAGCCTATCTTGCAAAGAATTTTGTATGTACCACTCACTCTCCACATCTATCCTTTGCAGTAGCTTTTGAGTACGCTCATGTGCTGTCATTATATGAGAAATTCATGAAAAATGTTTAATATAGTGGAAAGAAAAGTTAAATCTGGGTTTGCCATGATTAATTCTCTATTTGCTAATATAATAATTCCTCCAAGGAAGGCAAATATGCATGCGTTGACAATGTGTCAAGTCCTGTCAACCAATAATTATCATCGTGGTGTTATGTAATGACTAAAGAGAATATAGTTTTGGCTTCATTGACTGTGCTTCGTCATTGTTGACGATAAAGTGAAAAGTGAGTTTTGCTTGTCGATATTGTTTTCTGATGCTGGAAGCTTGATTTCTTTTTATCAGCCAAGCATTTGTTTGTTAGCTTATCTTTTTATAGTAATTGGTCTGAGCGATCTAATTTTCCGATATGCTAGTCTTGCTAGCCAATAATTGATCTTTGTGTCTTCTGCAGATGTTGATAACATCTGATAAGGATTTTGGAAATGTTCCACATGTGTTGTTGATGTGTTGCATAAAACATCCCCACCTAACTGTACACAGGTAGGTTTGTGCCCATTGTCTATCTTATCAGCGCAAACACACCAAACATCTCACCTTGGACTTAACTTTGACAGTGAGATGCATCTAGCCAATGCACTTCTTGTTTGGCTTGATGCTAACAGAAAATATTCAGAGATTAGTCAGGATATCACAATCAACTTGATGGAACAGGTAATATTTAGAAGGTCTGTCACCTATGCCGAGATGAATTAAACAAATACAATAATCCACGTAACCATATTTTGTTAGATATGCGGTGTCAAACTTGCATATACGCTTTGTGCTTTCTTTTGTGTTCAAATGTCTCGTATTATACAGTGGCAAGAAAAAATAATGACACAAGTGAAATAAGTCATTGTCACCATCCTACGTGAAAAGAGTTGAAAACTGGAATTACAAACAATTTCTCTTTGGAGTTTTGGTTTTGCCCTTTGTATGGACTATTTAGCTTTCATGGAACTGTGGTTCTCACTTTTTGATTTCTGTTTTCTGGTCAATTATGTTGCAGGTGCGTTTTAGTCTTTTGCCACTTTGGTTTATTGCAGGTAATACCAAGACAGATGTGTGTGATATATCTCCTACTTAGCGATATAGCAGGGAGTCATATAAGCATGTTAGCATTTTTCAGGAAGAAGCAAGTTTCATGGTTTCTCGAAGTTTGCTGATCAAAGCATTGAATTGGTTATTAAACTAATGAAAATGTCATCCACATGCTTGGTCGATGGTATAAGAGGCGACCCTCCTGCTGATCATAGAGTTCGGCTAACCAAATACTCAGAGGTATTTATATTTAAATGAAGTTTTGTTATACAGATTAGCTGTTCAGTTGTCACATGTTAGGGATTGTATTTCACATTTTTGCTAGAATTTCCAGTAGTATATGTGTTGGACATCTTCTAAAGTAGTGTCACCTACTTCCTAAATTTAGTTGACATAGGTTTGCATGATGCTTAACACAAGCACTCAACTTTTTCATATATTTAGACATCAAGTTTTGTCTTATATTTTCGTATAGTGAGACATCGAATTGCTGTGGTATATGTTAATATAGTGAGACATCAAATGTCTTTGATTTAGTTAGGTAAAAAGCTGAGGCCTTGAAACCTTTGCGTTCTCATGTTTAAAAATGCCGTTGTTCTCTCGATCAGAGACTGGACCTCGCAGGATGTTCGCAGTTAAACGAAGCCATTCTGTTACTGTCCGTACTTCCTAACTTGTATCTTGCAAACCCCTTGTGGAGAAAGAGTTTGAAAAGTTTTCTAAAGAACCTTGAAGATGACGAGAGAAACCGAGAATTATCTAACCGAACTTTACCGTTTTTATCTTTTGAAACGGTGAAAGAGGTTGATATTTCCAAGTGTCAGAGGCTTGATTATAAAGTTGCTATCAAATGCTTCTCTAAGTCATTCCCATCATTAAGAAAACTGCGAGCTGCTTATCTCTCAAACATCAAGGTGTCCACTATGTTAAAACTTCTCCAGAATCTTTGTGAACTTAGTGAAGTTGATTTAACAGTTGATATTTCTCCTGTCTTACCGGGTCAAGCATCAGTGATTTACTCAAGTTCAAATTTGGCTCAAACTCCATTCAGCATCTCCTTAACGTCTGGAAGTAATTATTATGATTTTGGCCAAACTCATTGTTCACTCTCAAATATTGCAAGGCTAACGCTGGAGGGTAGAAGTGATATATGTGGTTAGTTTTTTCTCCCACTTGTTTCATCTACAATATCAATTAGCTAATTTCAAATACGCTCTACCTTGACAATCCCAATCCCAACTATTTTTTCTTGTTGTTGCTAATAACTAAACATAGCTTAAGTTTATCTTCTTATAGCTGATGCCTTATTTTTTCATTGCAACAGATGTGGATCTACAGAGCATCTCTGGCTTATGTGAGTCATTATGTTACTTGAACATAAAAGGGTGTGCACTACTCTCAGATGCATGTATAGCGTATCTTATACAGAGGTGTAGAAAATTACACTCTCTCATAGTCTGCTATACTTCTTTTTCTGAGAATTCGATTTTAGCACTATGCGCTTCTAGTTCTATGACTGATGAGCATATGGATTCAAATTCATTAGCATCCAACCTTCAGGTGTTGCACATGAGTAAATGCAAAGGTGGGCATCTTATCCATTCCAGTCTCTCTTAATGTAATACACCAAACTTATTAATAATTTAGTGTTACATTTTCAGGATTTAATGAAACATTGCTTCTAAACTTGATAACTCGGGCACAGACAATAAAGAGTCTTACCTTAAGGGATACAAAAGTTTCAGATAGTGTGCTATGTGGATTTTCTGGCTCGTCCTTGGAAGCACTTGATATTTCAAATACAACGGTGAGTTCTTTCTTTGTAAGTAGGGTATATATATATATATTACTCACGTCTGACATGACCGCATTCAAGTGATGCACTGATTCAGTAATCCATAGTGTTACAGCCTTACTAATGGTTGGATCTTTTTACAGATATCTAGGGTGGCTCTTGCTCGTGTAATTAGCAAAAATCCTGGTCTAAAAAGCCTCAAAGCGAGGGGATGTAAAAATCTGCTTCAATTACAGAGTGACAGGAGCACTGGCGATTTTTCTCCATTGTATTCCGGCGAAAAACTATTTCAATTTTTAGGAAAGGGAAATGGACTGGAAGTGCTTGAGATGGGTTGGGGGTCTTCTTATTTCTCTCTTGAGTCTTTGAGACCTGCACTTTCGTTCCTACGAGTTATAAGTGTGGGTTTGGGTGCTTCCTTAGGTGAAGATGCTTTAAAGCTTCTATGTTCAGCTTGTCCTTTGCTGGAGTCTATTGTCCTTTATTTTCAGGTAGTTTTGGTTATTAGAATTTTTAAGGACGTTATAAAAAGATATTGAGTCTGAGTCTTTGATATTTTCCCATTTAACTGGCTGTTTGGTTGACCAGGAAATAACTGATTCTGCCTTGATGACTGTCATGACATCGTTGAAGCATCTACAAGAGTTAGCTTTGTCTTATTGTTTTGGTGACATATCCGTTCAAAGTTTCAAGTTTTCTATGCCGAACCTAAGAAAACTAAGGCTTGAGAGGGTGATTCGTTGGATGAGCAATGATGATTTACTTGTTCTCACGCAAAGCTGTCCGAATCTAACCGAGCTTTCATTAGTAGGATGCTTACACTTAAATTCAGGTTTATAAATTTTTGTTTCTGACAAAGCAGATCATCTAATCTCATAACTTAGTGCCATGTCTGAAATTTGTTTACCTGTTTTTTTTTTTTTTTTTTTTTTTTTTTTTTTTTTTTTTTTCTTTTTTCCCCCCTTTNATCTCTCAGATTCTCAACCTATCATCTCTGCTGGATGGCCGGGAATGATTTCTCTTCGCCTAGAGGTTTGTTAGAACCCTTTAGCGTAATGTTTTAGCGATCCGTAAGATTATCTTTTACCGTAAAGTATAATTATCCACAAACCAGAACTTTTTGAAAGGAATGGTAACTCGCTTATTAACTTTTTTTGTGCGACTATAAAACCATGTTTTGGTGATAGGAATGTGGAAGAATCACAGAAAACGGTGTTGGTTCTCTCTATGGTTGCATTGCTCTTGAAGACCTTTCGCTACGTCACAACGTGAGTTTTATTCATAGTATCCACTCATTTTACTGCTATGTCGCATTGCCCTCAAAATTCAGATAAAATTAGGAAAAGACTGATGTGTCAAAGCCTAATCTAACAGTTTCTATATTACTGCTTTTTAAAAAATTCAGGGCTCTGGAATACAGAAGAGCTTCCTTCTCGATGCTGCTTTCAAGGTAACTCTGAAGCACTCCATTCCTTTATACGTAAAGAGAGTTTAGTCTGATATCCATAAGGAATGCACATATTTAGTTTTCTGAATTCTACTCAACGATCAGCAGTTTCCAATGCTTCGCCTGGTGTCTCTGGACGTGTGTGACGCAAAGGAAGGCGAATTTGATGTCCCAGAGGTTAGTTCTTACAGAAAATTACACCTATAGCGTTTACAGGGTAGCTAGAAAACACCAAACAGATACTTTCTTTGTAGCTTTAGATCGCAACAATATTCACATGGCAAAATTAAGACAGTTAAGTCATAATAAAGTAAAGATTTGTTGATATTTGTTTGAGTGGCAGGAGAAAGAAGAGAGTCAGTCTCTAAGCATAGTGAAGATCAGTAAATGCAAGTCTAAGAGATGCGGCCTGGGAAGAGGCTTGGCTTCAGTGCATAGAGAGACAATGGTTATGGTTTGGAATGGCCAAAACTTCTCTAAAACACTGATCAAACAAAGACTTTAATTTATGTCTGTACACTTGAATGCTGGGTTTTTGTTGGTTATTCAGTTTTTCCTTAAATCCCTATTGCACATTCATAGCCTGGAAGTAGATTTTAATAAACTGCTAATGATATAATCAGTAAATAAAGTGGTCATTACAGATTGCATTTGGAGACAATTATTATCTATTAAACAATCAAGGGAGTTGACTATATAGATTTTGAGTTGATTTTGTTCGTAAGATGTTTGGTTCATGTGTTTGGAAATCAGCTTAGCAGATACTAAACACCAGGGAGAGATATTCAATGTGTTAAATCTATTACTATAATATTGTAGTAAGAATACTTATGATAAAAAAAGTCGTTGATTTCAAGATCTTTTAAAATGATTTGTTTGGTCTCGGTATATCCTTCCTTCTCTTTAGGAAAACTAGGCCATAGTATACCTTTCCTCTTTAATTTAAGCATACGAGTACATTAATGAAATGTCATCCGTGCCTTATTTTTAATTGTGATATAGTACATTATTACATTTTATGCAAAGAAAACATATAATATATTATATTCGCCGAGTTTTTGTCGGTTTGGTGGTAGATGATCCAATTAATAATTATTACATTAAGAGTGGACTATTCCCTCTACCAAAGGTAGATTAAAATGAAAATTTAGAGTGAATTTATGCTATGACTCGAGTTTTCTCGATTCAATTGTTAACCAAAGAAGAAGAAAATAAAGAATAATGTATATACATGGATAACTGAAGCTAAAATCTAGATAACTAGTATGTAAATAATTGGGCAAAACCAAAGCAGAGACTTTTCTCTCCCAGGCACGTTTCCCAAGATTTCAAATATCAAATCCGGGCTTCTATTCTTGGTAAACAATCTACTCAAGGTTTAACCTAATGAAGAACACTCAAAGGAAAGCACCTATTTCTAGTAAAATTTTCTGGGTTTCAAACATTGAAGTGAATAACTGAAGCAAAATCTCGTGATAATTTCCGCCCTAGTGGCCAGAACAGTAAGGATTCAAAATCTCCAATGGCTTCTCACAAAGATATTCCAAACCCCTTGCTACCGGTTGCTGCTGGGAACTTCACTCAGGTTTGGTAAGCTTCTAACTTTCAGTCCTGGTGGCTAGATTCTTTCTCCAGTATTGGCAAAGAACATTTTCCTACACAAGTACCTACAAGATCCTTCCTCGCTGAGCAAAGCATCAGTCTGCAATCACCTAAAAACCAGAAAACACTACGGATATGAGATGGACTGCAGAAAAAAAGGGTAAATTATTGGCCAATATACGAAAGCAACCAAGAGTTGTAAGGGCCAGAGCTCCTGGAGTAGACTACTCGGAACACACCCAACAATTCAAACTCACCATCATCGGCAGGCTAACCAACCCAAAGGCCCAACGCATATGGTCACTAATCCCCTTCTTATATGAACATTGGAGACTGCCAAATAAACCAGTAGGCTCAGATCTAGGGAATAGGATTTTCCAATTCCAATTCTCAAACGAAGAGGATTTGCAAAAGGTATTAGATAATCAACCTTATCATTTCGCCAACTGGATGGTGATACTTCAAAGATGGGAGGCAACAACAGCAAGATCCTTCCCATCTAAATTACCATTCTGGATTACAGTCCAAGGGATTCCAATTCATCTCTGGTCAATAGCTACCCTTCAAAGTATTGGGAAAGAGTTAGGTGAGTTTGAGAAAGCAGAAATAACCTCTACTCACGCAAGGATGAGAGTCACGATCAACGGACTAGAACCACTAGTCAAGAAATCAATAATCGAGCTCGGCATAGGGGAAGAAGTGGAAGCTACCCTAGTGTATGAAAGACTAGGAAACCATTGCTATACATGCGGCTCGTTATCGCACCTAGATAGATATTGTGAGGAAACAAATACCTCCAATGAGAAACCTCTTACCTCGGCATCAACTAGACAGTATCGGGAGACAAAATCTGGATGGAGATAAAGAACAGAGAATCATCCTCCACAACGTAACTCCTATAATAGAGAACAAATATACGAGAGAACAAGGTCAATCGGTGGATACAGAGCTAATTATGACTCCGGAAGAACCTCTTACCAGACTAACCGTAAACCACATCAAACAACAAGATATGAGGATCGATACCATCCCCAAGATGAAAGCAGATCGTATTATAGGAGAGTTGAGCCTAAGAATCCCACACCAGACAAAACAACCAATCTATGTCTAGAGGATAAGGAAAGAACACCTGAAAGAGGAGGACACCTAATAAGGAGATCACAACCTTATCGAGCGGAATGGTGGTGTCTGTAAGCGGAAAGACAAATCAATATATAAATAAACCATCTCCTCAAAGAATAAGATCAGCTTCAGGAGAAGAAAGATCAAGAAGGCCTCCACTGGAGCGAGAAGCGTCAAGGCATGATCCTACGCCACAACATCAAGCTTTAGAGAAAGCATGGGAAGAGGTACAAAAAGTCATGACCACTTATGCCACCTGCGCTGATCCAAATGAAATGGCAGTAAGAAGAGAACGATTCAGGCAAGCAATTGTAGATGGAGAATTCTATGAAGAAGTGGTCAGTTTAGCCAAAATCGAATAGTGCAGCTACAGAACAAAATGAAGCACATAATACAATCACTCTACCTGAGAATAACACTAAGACACAATAGGCTAGAATCCTAGCTACACAACGGCTAGGCCCAAGCGCTCCCATAGACCCCCAGCTTAAAGGGAAACAGAAAGCAGGACTGAAGAAACGTATCGGAAGACCTCCAGGGTTGAAGAAAATGAACAGCCCCCTCCTCCTACTAGGTGGACCAAGCAAAAAACACAGGGTGATAAGCAAAACACCAACGCCTAGGAGAAGGCTAAACCTTGAATCCCCAAATCTGGTGACAGTGCAGATTGAACAAGGCTCTCCAAGCTACAGGAAACCAAGGGATAGCACTAACAATCATTCAAATGGCAGGGGACAAGAAATGGATCAACACCCACAAAGAGCGGATTTTCAAGATCCGCAGAACTCTATTCCTTAGCCATTGGAAGTTGGAACTGTCAAGGGTTGGGGAACCTCGTGACAGTCCAACGATTAAGGGATTTGCAAAACCACGTAAATCCAGATATAATGTTCCTCACTGAAACAAAAAATCCAGACATTATTGTTCTGAGAACACTTGCAAAGTTAAAGTATGAACATAACTATCTAGTCTCACCAAGTTCACTGGGCTCGGGAGGACTTGCTCTGATGTGGAGAACAGGAACAAAGATAACAGTCTTGGAGACCAATCCCAATTTCATAGATGCACGAATTAAATCAGGAGGTGAACAGTTTTACGCCACCTTCATCTATAGAGAACCTAAGCAAGCAAAAAGAGAGTTAGTATGGAACAAATTGAAAAGGATATCGGAGCAAAGAGACTATTATTGGTTTTTAACAGGAGATTTCAACGAAATTATAGATAACTCAGAGAAAAGAGGAGGAACTCGAAGACCTGAAAACTCCTTCATTAACTTCACATCCTTTTTATCGGAGTGTGATCTATTCGATCTACAGCACTCAAGAAACTGCCTCTCTTGGCGAGGGATCAGGCATAAACAGGTCATTTGGTGCCGCCTGGATAGAGCTATGAGCACTCAAAGTGGGCAGAAAGGTACCCTGATGGTAGAAGCCGATATCTTAGATTTGGAGGATCAGATCACATACCTATAATCACATACTTTAGCAATGCAAGAAGGAAAAAAGGCGGAATTTTCAGATATGACCGCAGGCTGGATAAAGACCAGGAAGCAAAGAATCTAATCAAAGAAATATGGCAAGAACAAGCAGAGGATTCAGTCCAACGAAAGATTGCAAAGGTCAGAACAACCCTTGTTGAGTGGCACAAAGAAAAGAACCGTAACAGCCACAAAGAGATAGTTGAACTGACTAACAAGATCGAGGAAGCAATGTTAGGCCACGGCACACAAGAAGAACTTATAAACACGATAAATACTAAGCTCAAAGAAGCATACAAGAAGGAAGAAAAATATTGGAGGCAGAGAAGCAGACAGCAATGGCTCAGCCTTGGTGATAAGAACTCAGGATACTTCCATGCTAAAACAAGAGCTAGGAAAGCCATAAACAAATTCACTGTTATAG
The DNA here is from genome assembly GCA_900406435.1 of Lepidium aucheri. Lineage (NCBI taxonomy): Eukaryota > Viridiplantae > Streptophyta > Magnoliopsida > Brassicales > Brassicaceae > Lepidium > Lepidium aucheri. The sequence goes on from OVBA01002977.1 coordinate 23,888, forward strand.
AAGATGAGAATGGACAAGAATTATATGACGAGAGTAAGATCGTAGAAACAATCTCGGATTATTTCCAAGAACTATATACTTCCCAAACCATCAACCAAGTTGAAATGACACATCACATTGAAGAGTCTCTAGAACCAAAAATCAACGAAGCACAAAGCAAAATTCTAACAAAGGAACCGACGGAGAATGAGATAAGAAATGCAACCTCTTCCATTCACCCAAACAAAGCACATGGACCTGATGGGTTCTCGGCGGGATTCTTTCATGCTAATTGGAGAGAAATAGGACCCTGTATCAGTAAAGAAGTCAGAACTTTCTTCATATCCGGTAAAATGCCTAGAAACACTAATGATACAAACATTAGACTTATTCCAAAAGGTAACGCTCCAAAGAAGGTTGCGGATTATAGACCAATTGCTCTATTCAATGTCCTCTATAAAGTCATATCTAAGGTCATCACAAACAGGCTAAAACCAATCCTACCAACCATCATTTCATAAAATCAATCCGCTTTTATGGCAGGGAGGGCGATTCTGGATAATGTTCTAATCACACACGAGGCTATGCATTACCTAAAATGCTCAAACGCAAAAAAACAATGCTACATGGCGGTCAAAACCGACATGACCAAGGCCTATGACAGGCTATAGTGGATGTTTATTGAACAGGTTCTAAAAAGAATGAACTTCCTTACCAAGTTTATCAATTGGATCATGCAATGCATATCTACTGTCACATACTCCTTCATCTTTAATGACGAAGTGAGAGGGAAGATCTTACCGACAAGAGGACTTAGACAGGGAGACCCGCTCTCACTGTATGTCTTTATCATCTGTAGTGAAATACTGTCAGGAATGTGTAACAAAGCTCAAAACAAAAGAGAACTCCAAGGCATCAAGATAGCTGCAAAAAGTCCAAGGATCAACCACCTATTATTCGCTGATGATACCATATTTTTCTGTAAAACAACAACTCATTTCTGTGACAAACTCAGGAAGATCCTAGAAACCTATGAACGCATATCGGGATAGAAGATAAACAAGCACAAATCAGCAATATCTTTCTCAAAGAAAACCCAAGAAACAACCAAAAGAAGGGTCAAAGCACAGCTGGGAATATCAAAAGAAGGGGGCGACAATAAGTACTTGGGGTTACCTAAAGCCTTTGGTAGGAAAAAATTGGACCTTTTTGCATCCATCCTAGACCAAATCAGACAGAAAGCAAATAGTTGGTCAAACCGATTTCTCTCAACAGCTGGGAAAATGATAATGTTGAAAAGTGTCCTTCAAGTTCTCCCAACCTACTCGATGTCATGTCTCAAGCTCCCAAGAATAATCTGCAAAAAAATCCAATCTCTCTTTACAAGATTCTGGTGGGACAAACAACAAGATAAAAAAGGGATGTGTTGGGTGGCTTGGAAAGATCTTACAAAACCGCAACCGCTAGGAGAACTTGGATTCAGAGATATGGAATGCTTTAACCAAGTACTATTGGGAAAACTAAGCTGGAGGATCCTCAACAACCCCCAAAACCTGATGGCAAAGGTATTACTTGGAAAGTATTGTGCAGAGATGGTTTCCTTCAAGTCAAGGCTAAAGATTCAAGCTCCCATGGATGGAGAAGTATTCTATATGGAAGAGATCTCTTAGTGGGAAATCTAAGTTAGGCAATAGGCAGAGGCTCAGAAGTCAAGATATGGGATGAGCCATGGATAGGAATGAAGAACCCCATTCAACCAACAAGACCAGCAACAGAGGACTCACAACATTTCACAGTGGAAAACCTCCTAATCACACAAACAGCAGAATGGAACATCCAAAAAATACGACTCTTAATGCCAGAATTGAAAAAGGAAATCCTAACCATAAAACCGAGCAAAACAGCAAAGGAGGATAAAAGGATATGGTGCCATTCACAACCAGGAGACTATACGTCAAAATCAGGATACTTCGTAGCAAAGGAACAACTCTGCATTGAAATCCACAGAAGAACCCAAATCAATATCAATTGGAAGCAAGAAGTTTGGAATCTCAATACGGCCCCTAAAATACGAACCTTTCTGTGGAAAAATCTCAAGAATGCTCTTCCAACTAAAGAAGCTCTGATGGACAGGAAAGTTACCACAGAGAGAGAATGCATTAGATGTGGAAACTTGGAAACAACTCACCATCTACTCTTCACATGCCCGTTCGCGGTTAAAACATGGAGTATAGCACCCTTCAACACACCCGTTGAAGCCTCCGCGATATCCTCTGCGTACGATGAACTTTGGATGGGAAAAGAAAGAACAAACCTACCACCAACACGGCTAGGAGAAACATCCCTATATCCTTGGATTTGCTGGAACCTGTGGATAGCAAGAAACCAGAAAGCGTTCAACCAAAAATCCTTCACAGAAAGAGATACAATGACAAAAGCGATAAAAGAAGCAAGAGAGTGGAAAGCAGCCCAAGCTAATCAGATCCAAAATCAAGGACACATTGCACAACATAACCAAGACGAAAAAGCAAATCAAGATCCAGATATATTGATATGTAACATCGATGCAGCATGGTGCAAAGAAAAAAGATTGGCAGGAATCAGAAGAATTTGGCAAGGAGGAGATCTAAGATCACCGATAACACAGATCGAAGTAGAGAGACATGTAGCATCACCTCTAATGGCCAAAACTCTGGGACTTAGATTCGTTGTCTTTAAACCGATCCAACAAAATTGAAAAAAAGTGAGTTTCAAATCAGACTGTTTAAGCTTGGTTCAGGTGGTACGGTCGCGATCATCACCACCAGCAACCTTTGGGGTCCTCTTCGATGTTTTCTCTGCTCTAGATCAATTTGATTTTTTTTATTTATCTTTTGTGAAAAGAGCTTCAAACCAGGAAGCAGATGAAGAGGCAAAAAGAGCCTTAATGATGTACACCCACTATGCTCCATTATCTAATTAATGAATCTATTGCTTTTGGTCGACAAAAAAAATATGTAAATAATTGATTGTTATACTTTTTTATGATTTTGCTCACGATATTCCAAAATTGTATATGAAGACATCACAAAAAGGAATTTCGCGTCGAATGTCATGGTCAAACTTATATTTGCCTGAAATGTTATTAGTACTTCAAGATTGTGTATGCTCATCAAAGATTTGGGTGTAGGACAAAAGACTTGGTTGTAGGACAAAAGATTAGCGTACCCTTGAAAAAATTTGTTGAATTGTAGACAAATAGAAACTTGTCTATTATAGACAAATTTTTATCACAACATTGTACATAAATTTGACACATGTTAATCATTTGTCAGCATTAACATGTTCGATGTCCAGAATAGACAAAATGTCGATGTTCAGTATAAACCTGTTCATCGCTCACAAATTTTTATGACAATGTCGTAACAAATTTGACATATGTTAATCATTTGTCAGCATTAACATGTTGATGTCCATAATAAACGTAATATCGATATCCCAATATAGACATGTGTCCATGTCCAACGTCAAACAAATTCAGACACGTGTTGGTCAGCTATTCGGCAGAATGGACAATTCATTGTCAAGTATGGACAAATATAAATGTCCAGCATGTATATTTAGTCTTTATTAGCATCGTACACCTTTTTGCCATGTGTCGGTTATCTACTCGGTATAGTTTTCTCTTTTATCAGATGTTAAAAAAAATAGTTGAAGGGGTAAAATAATATTTTTGTTGCCAAAAAATCAAAAAAGGTACATTATATTTGATACAATTTTGGGTTTATATGTGACATTTACACAAAATTCTCCATTACAAAACCTATATTACATATATATATATATATATATATATATAATTATGTGATTATTTTTTTCTTTCTTTTGGGCGTATTTTGCGTGCGTGTTCTTAATCTCTAATGGATTATCCTATTATGGATAAAATGAACTTTGATTCCCAAAAAACTTCAATGTTTGGTGACCTGCAACTTTTTTTTTTTGGTTTTCTGCTGATCTATAACTTATGGGATACTTTACAATTTTTTTGGGTGAGATTTTGGTTTTCTAACAACATGGCCCAGGAAACTATGAAACTGTTATTTGCAAAGCTATATTTATTTTTCATATCGTTGACAAAGTTATAAAAATGTATATATATATATATATTATAAATCAAATACTTTAGGTTAGAAATTCGATTTTATATAGTCACGTATAATGTTTGCCGTTTAAATTATAAATCAGTCAATTAGAAATGCAATTGATGACAACAAAAAAATCCTACAAACTAATTATCGAAGATCATGCATATATACCATTCGAAGAACGTGATTTATATCGCGGCTGATATATATGATCGAGATCCCATATTATTCATGCTGGTGTAAATATATGTGTAACGTGAAATGATTGAATTAAGATTTTTGAACAGGTCAAATTTGATGAATGGTGACGTACGAAGTCATGCCACCGTCCATATATATTTAAATATTACTACATCCTAACGACTCCCGATCTACATGTTTATTAGGGCAAAATTAAATTATAAAATATGAATAACGAACAAAAGTATATTTCGTCATAGCTGACGCTTTTTACATGTCTATATGTATGGATATGTGTTGTTTCAAAATAAAAATTATAATAAACGGGTTGAATAATTTCATAATAAATGGTTGGATTCTTTTTGCTAAATGGGAGACGAAAACTTGGACCGCCTAGAATGTTGATCTCTTAATTTAGTACTTACTTTTGTTTCCATTAACACATTAATTGTTATACTTTTGTTACAATTCTTATAGGGTAATCCATTCTCATATATTAGTAATATATAAATAGATAATATATTGTTACAATTGTTGCAACATGCGTTGCTTATAAGTTATAAGTAATGACATCTTTTCTAATTTGAAACATATAACGAAATTTACTTTTTATTCTGAAATTGTAGCTGTCGTATGAATTTTATAATACCTGCAAGTGAACATCGGATTGCTGTCTAGAATAATCTGTGATATATAATTTGAAAGATTTTATCCTTTGAATCGAGTTTTATTGATTTAACTAAAGAAAAACACGAACTATAGTCTTTTAACTTCTAGATAAGTATGTCAACCATTAACTTATAACTAGTTGTTGGTTAAGATATTCTAGTGTACAGTAAAATCACTGATTACCTTCAATGGTGTATTTCAAATTAAGATTGTGAATTGTTTAAGTAACCATGCATTTAAAAGAGAGAGAACGTGATTACAGGTTTAAATAAAGTAATTAACAATTTGTCGAGCACATGCATGTTTCGCAATTTTTTTATATTTAGTTTTAATTTTTAAATAAAGGAATCAACAAATCTTAAAAGATTTAAATTATTTCATTCGTATCAAATAATCAATTTTATTTTGAAAAAATTACTAAAATAGTTCAATATCATGGTCTAATTACTAGAATAGTCTTTTTTCATCCTACAAAAAAAAAAGTGTGGAAATGTCCAGATTTTTCTTGAATGTTCATTTTATTACTATCATGCCATTTTGATTTAATTTTTTTTCCTGGTTTCGTTTTTATTACGAATATACCATTACAAAAAAATTAAAAAAAATAAAATTTTTTTTTAAAAATTAAAAATTTTAAAAAAATTAAAAATTTTAAAAATTCGAAAAAGAAAAATTTTAAAAATTCGGTTTAAAAATTCAAAAAATTCGAAAAAATTCGAAAAAATTTGACAATTTTTTAAAATTCGATTTTTTAAAAATTCTTTAAAATAAAAAATAATAACTTTAAAAAAAATCGAACATTTTTAAAAATTCAAAAACTAAAATTGTAAGTTTTTATTGTAGGTTTTGGTAATTTTCAGATTGCTTTGTTGTAGGTTTATGGAATTGTGTTGTAGGTTTATGGAATTATGTTTGTAGATTTCTGACATAGTGTTGTAGGTTTCTGGCGTAGTGTTGTATGTTTCTGACATAGTGTTGTAGGTTTACAAAATAGTTTTTGTAGAGTTTTTGAAACGATGATAACTCATTTTATTTTGTGTTGCAGATCAATGGCAGAAAAGAAAATGTATCCTGAGAGATTATTCCCTGCATGATCATGAGATTGCTCTCATGAGATTGCTCCCATGAGATTTATCCAAATAAAAAAATCATTGACCATTTGCACCCATCCATTCTCCACAAATTAATTAAAGTTTATACATTTCAAAACAAAAAACACAAGCTCAAAGGGGTTCAAAACAAAAAACACAAGCTCAAAGGGGTTGAATGAAGATGAAAAAATGGAGTTTACATCGAGGTTGTGTTGGGAAAGAAGATAGATTTGTTTTAATTTTGGGGTAAAATAATATTTTCACGTTCTAGGGTATACATATGAAAACGTACAACAAAGCAACTGAAAAACCTACAACACATAATCACAAACCTACAGCAAATGGTTATTAAACCTACAACAAAGACGGAACCCAGGAAAAAACAGGCTTATAACCAAGAACACAAAAATCTACAACAAAAAATCAATTAAACATCATTTAAACCTACAACTAATAACTGATAAAACTACAACAAAGAACGAATAAAACCTACAACAAAAGAACACTAACTCGAGAAATAAGACATATCCATCCCACAAAACCAATAACAAATGATCAGTAAACCTACAACAAAGACCTAAGTAAAACCTACAACAAAGAACCTATTAAACCTACTACAAAGAACCTATTAAACCTACAACAAAGAAAACTAAGTCGACAAATAAGACATATACATCAAAAACTTATTAGTGAACCTACAACAAATACCTCAGTAAACCTACAACAAAGAACCAATTAAACCTACAACAAAGAACCTATTAAACCTACAACAAAAAGACATATCCATCCCACAAAACCTAAAACAACTAAAAAGTAAACCTACAATAAAGATCTCACTAAAACCTACAACAAAGAACCTATTAAACCTACAACATTG